>CAKAOI010048907.1:16438-98245 GCA_916701655.1 Sebastiscus albofasciatus | reverse complement strand
CACACACACACACACACACACACACACACACTTGACACGACACCACACTATGCTGCCCAACCAGCCAGTAAAGGTCTATGTGTGTGTGCTGATAGAGAGAGGGAGGCCAAATCACAGCTTAAAATAACAGAATCATAATTCAATGACTTCATGAGGAACATAAAGGAGCACAATAAATATTCACGTTTGTACCCTTTTACTGACAATCGTGAGCACGCGAGTGGAACAAGTATACTGCACGGGTGTTAGTAATAACATTGACAAGAGCTCTGCTCTCTTCAAGTGTCCCTGTGTGACAGTTTGAACCTGAAGCAGCTAAATGGAGTTCAGCCACCACTCTTTTGATTATTTAAAAGGTACTGTATGTAACATTTTACATGTGTTATTCACTTTATATTGCCAATGTGTAAACGGATTGTAACATAACTGAAAAACTGAGACCTTCCTCGATGTTCTCGGTTGCCTATAACGGCCATTGGATTGATTTCTATGTAAAGGACCAATGCAAAAAAGCCATTGGTTGCTTTGTAACGTTAGCTGATAAAGTAATTTGCAAACTACAAGCTAGTTAGTATCATGGAGCCAATGGTCCAAATGAAATATAGGAACAGGACTTAATGGACGATGTGGTGGGATGTCAGGACTGCAGTTTACTTAACAGCCGCAGGTGTCATTAATAACAAGGATTTTCTGCATTTTTGCACAGCAATGAGTACTGAAGATTTTTGCATTTGGTCACCCTATATGCTTTACAGTGTAGTCGCTCTGCAAAAGGGTTGACTTTACAGCCAATTTGAACAAGAGGGAAGGATTTCAACACCGGGAACTAAAGCAGCACAGCTTAGTCTTGTACTCTGAGTCCAAGTCTCAAGTCTACAGCTCTGTGAGGTTTGCACAGGTGGCAAGGAGGAGGGAAATTCAGGACTGAAGGGATTCCGACGTCACTAGACGGCAGTAAAAATGCCTCATTCACAAGCAGAGAGAGACTATGAGGCAAAAAAAACTTGATTTCAATTGTGACATCTGCCATCCTTTACCAAGGGAATCAAACAGTTCATTGTCCTTTATTAAACGTGACATATAGTGTGTGTGCGGTAACCTGTTCGCTCATTGCGGCTGATTACTTGAGACAACAATCATCCTGCAGCAATCTGAAACCAATGATGGCACTGTTAACTCACTCAGTGGAACACAAATGCATCTGACTGCTCCCTTGTACAGCTGTACTGGAAATAAACCAATTAATGCAGCTCTGTGCGTCTCCAGGGAAACGGACAGTCAGGACCACCTGTGAATCCTATGTGGCCTATGTGTGTGTGTGTGCGCTGACCGTGTCATCGTGAGGCAAATCCCCCATTGGAATGGACAGATGTACTTGTCGGTGAAGTAGACGACTATAGCGCATGTGGTGTGTTTGATAGGTAAGTGATGGTTGACGAATAAAAGCCCCATCATTGGTGGAGTCGTGTGTACGCTTCACGCCTCCGTTTCATTAAAGAAAAAAGTGTCTTCTCAGTTCTAAAAAACCAAAGCGCAACAACTAACGAGCAGCGACAACACTTCAATCAACGCCGCCGTGTCACGTTCGATGTGTTCGACAGCCTGTCAGAATTAGGAAGTGTGGGAAAAATGTTTAAGCCAGCGTAAGTGCAGCTTCAGTACAGCAGGAGTGGGGTGTCAGCAATAGCTTCTAATTACGGTCCTCCGTGGTTTTCACTCCTTCCTGACAACCGGCACATTTAATTGCTCCATTAGCTATGACTTAAACATCTCAAAAAGATCCGAAGTGATTTGAGTCAATGTATGATAAAAGTGCACAGGGCATTTCAGCATAAGCTCTCTATACTGTATATCTGTATTAACTTTATGAAGTCTTCACCACAGATCGATATTTTGCGAGCTGTCTGTACAGCATGTCAACTTTCCTTTGTATGTCCCGATATAGATTTTCCAACCTTTTTCATCTCCTTACTTTCTAGACGTTGTGGTTTTGGAAGTCTGGTCTGTAAAATTTTAAGACACAATAAATCTTTAATGATCCCTGGGGGGTGGGGGGGATTGGGTTGTACAGCCGCAACAAAAACAAAAACACATAGATGAAGAGAATTCATGTAGCTCTTCTTTTTTTACAGTAGATCAGAAAGCTCACACTGACAGTGTCTCACAGTGGCTGTACTGTCAGTCTCACTCTGTCCCTGAACTCGGCTTCAGCTGCCTCGCACAGCTCCCCGTGGACTGTCCACTAGATTTCAAAGATAACTCCAACACACCCTGACCTCAGCTCTCCCACAGCTACTCGGTACTGTCCTGTCCTGTCCAAAGACACACACACACACTAAATGGCTGGACTGATGCCCACATCACAACAAAGCTCGCCCTACTGAGTTACACATGCTTGCATCAACTGAGCTTGTGTTTTACAAATGTTCAATATTTCCCTCGTTGTCCTATATAGCCTTAGTTAGGTATAGAAACACATGAACAAACACACATAGAGAGTGTCTCTCTCCTGTCTGAGTGCCCTCTCCATTGCTCTGCCTCTCTTAGTTAGGGCTGAAGAGGCTTTTTGTAGCCTTGAAATAAGCCTTTCACAGCGCCGGCTAACAGACACCACCCATGAGGAAGGTTGGATGGGTCTGCGCTGAGTGCAAGGCGGGAGAAAGAGAGAGAGCTGTGGGCCGACATGCCCGGGGTGTCTGATTAGATTAGGTTCTGGTTAGAAGTGTGTTGTGGGGTGGGAGTGGGGGTCGTTGAGAGGTGAACACTGGCTCTGGGGACGATATAGCGATGCAGGATTGGCAGGATGTCAGGAGACCGGCCTGGCATGCTGGCACGTATCCAGACATGGAGAGGCTGAACGAAGGGGTGGGGGGTTGAGAGGTGCATAATGTAGGTTGTAGAGTGTTTTAGGAAATGACATGTGCGGGGGCAGCTGTGACGCAGAGGGTAGAGCAGGGTCGTTCCACCAATCGGAAGGTCGGCGGATCAATCCCCGGCTCCTCCGGTCACATGTCGAAGTGTCCTTGAGTAAGACACTTAACCTCACATTGCTCTCGAAGGCGGCGCCATCGGTGTGTGAATAAGTATTTAATTAGATCCTGTTGGGCAAAGTTGGCACCTTGCATGGCAGCCATCAGTGTATGAATGTGTGTGTGAATGGATGAATGCTGATATGTAGTGTAAAGCGCTTTGAGTGGTCGGAAAATCAGAAGCGCCACACTGTAAAAAAAAAAAATAAAAAAACTCAATTTCAATTTTTTTCAAAAAATGTTCAATTTTTTGCAAGAAATTTTCAATTTTTTTTTCAAGAAATTTTCAAATTTTTTCAAGAAATTTTCAATTTTTTTCAAGAAATTTTCAATTTTTTGTCTGTATTTCAAAATGATAGAAAGAAAATGTAAAAAATGACATGTTTCATTTGTGATTTATATGTAAATGGTCTTAGATTTACAGTGTATGACTATTCTAACAATAAATATATGTTAAAAGTAAAATATATCTTGTAAAATTACAGTAATAAAGGCTAATTATATAAAGATAATTACTGTTTTTGGTTTTTTTACAGTTTATTTATGTTAATTAACGGACAGTATTTTTCCGTTTTTTAACAGACATTTCCTGGCGCCCCTGCTGCCGGAAAATATCCGTTATTTTACACTTTTTTTTTTTTACAGTGTTTGAGTATGTTATTAATGTTTCAGTTCTCTATGTGGATGTCTGTCAGGCGTTTCGTCCCTCTTTCCAACACTGTTCCAGAGGCAGATATCTCTGAAACTGTGGGCCAGATTGCCATGATTAGTGTTTGGTGACCTTTAGTTTTTGCACCACCAAAAAAGCCAAAAGTCCCACTTGTGCACAAGAAATAGTATAATTTCTAACATTTATAGAGTCCGTGTGTGTTCTCCTTAGAGGATGAGTCCTTTTAATTTTAGACGTTTTTCTAGCACAATTCTTAGGTTACCATATCTTACAATCTGAATCACATGAAGGCATCTAACTCCTTAATTATATTGATTCTAACGACCCCATGTCGCTTGCCTGCATTTTTTCTGTTAATGCCATCCTTCACCTCCTTTTTGTGATGTAAAGACATCACAGTGTCAACACAGAATTTAATTAAAAAATGTGGTAACTTCTGTGACATTACCAAGGTCCGGCTCTCAATAGAAAGTATTCCAGTCTGTGTACAGAAAGCAACCTTTCAGTGAACATTAAGATAGCAAAGATTTATAGGCTAAGATGTAGCATTGAAGGCTTTATAGACTGCAGATGTAACGGGGCGGTAGACGACCGCTTCACTCATCGCACACTCACCAGAATTTTTGATTTGACACATGCAATAACCTAAAATAGAGGTCAAGGGATAATGTACTCTAAAACTGAGATTATATCATTTTACTGTAATGATAATAAATGGTTTGTGAGGTGTAGATATAGTACTTTAATCATCCCTTGATTGGGGAATTTGCATAAGAATGTAAGCAGTGGGTATACTAACACAGATTACAATTACTACAATTAAATGTGATTGCCCACACTACATGCCAAGTTACTGTACCCCCAGAGTCCAGTGTCAGTGTCCGGCATAATATGTATCAGTGTAAAAACAGGAACAACAGAAAAAAGAAACTGTCAGATCACACAGAACCAGCTTTAAAAGGACTTTGAGCATGTTAAAGAGAGGACAACAAGCTGCCAGAGTGTGCCAGAGCTCCATTAATGCAGAGGAAAGAGCCGGGGGGCTGCAATAGAAAATACGCAGAGAGACAACATTTGTCAAAATTATCTTTCTTGTTGTGTCATTTGGGCAAGCGCGAGATCATTTCGTTTTGGCTCTGGCACCTCAAACTGTGGAAATGTGTGAAGAATAACGCTTGACATGAAGAGCAGTGATGATTTGACAGTGGCAGAGGCAGAAAAAAAGTCATTAGCATGAGTGTACCGCACGTGTGTCAGGATTATACACATGATGTTGGTATCTTATTTTAAAAAATCAAAAAAAGCTACTAGTTAATTTATCAACCAACAGACCCAATTGCAAATAAGTTTGTATGTTTTTTTATTTTCAAAATAGATATGAAGAGGCAACACATCCCAGATTTCCAAATCAAGGAGGACAAAATACTCACATTTCACTTGTTTATTTGGCTCACATCACAATATAAGGCTATTTTTGACTTGGAAATCTGGGATGTGTTACCATTTTTTTTGGGAATATGGTCATTGGATTTTGGGTTTACCACCGTAAAAGCGCAACCTCCTAGTCCAATAATTTTTTTTTTTTGTTATGCATATAGTTGCACGTGTTGAGTGAAGTATAGTTTCCCACTCCTTGAGTTGACGTGGTTCTATATAATCAATCTTTTACACCAAATGTGCAGTCACAAAGTAGAGCATTGGGATGAAGAGCCTTCTGTAAGCTATTACCATGATACACAGCAGCTAACAATGCTTTAGACCGATTTGGTCTTAATGAATTCTTCCTTCTTTGATTAATCTCAACTTCCTACCTGGTTTCCTTCTCCTGGCCTCTCTGTATTGCTCTAGCGCTTTATGTCTTCTATCTCTTCTCACAGTCTTGCATTAACTGTAGCGTCTGTGCATGAGTGGGAGTTATGGTAAAAAAGCAACTTTATTGAAAAGACCACATCTTGATCTATGAAATGAGTTATCTCACACAGACAGATGGAGGGGACCAAGGGAAAAGCACATTAGAAGAGAGAGAGAGAGAGGGAGGAAAATGGACAGAGAGAAGGAAGAGTGAACCATTATGAAACCATGATATTCTTGCTCTTAATAAAGTCTCAATAATTTCAAAATTACCTTTTTGTGTACAGCTTTGGCCTCTTTTGTTAAAAGTCATACCATCCATCCATCCATTTTCTGCCGCTTATCTGGGACTAAGTGACAGTGGCAGCAGGCTAAGCAAGGTAGTCCAGACGTCCCTCTGCCCAGCAACAGCTTCCAGCTCCTCCTGGGGGATCCCAAGGCGTTCCCAAGCCAGATGAGATATATAATCCCTCCAGCGTGTTCTGGGTCTATCCCGGGGTCTTCTACCAATTGGACTTGCCCAGAAAACCTCTTAGGCACCCAGGAGGATACTGATCAGATGCCCAAACCACCTCAACTGACTCCTTTTTCAACGTGAAGGAGCAGCGTCTCTACTCTGAGCTCCTTCTGGATGTCTGAGCTCTTTACTCTAAAAGTCATATCGATAACATAATAAAACAAACGTAGACAAGAAGGATGTTGGAAAATGTGTCACAGCAAGAGTAATGGATGGACCAGGAGGCAGCAAGGAATAACAGTGGTAGTTTATGATCACACTGTATGTCATTGGCTGTCTTGGCTCGCACCTCGGGCAGGATCTTTAACCCAGCAGGCCAATGGGAAAAGCCCCCTCAGGCCAACAAGTCACCAGGAAGCCATCACTATCCATTTCACAAATAAAATATGTTGAGAGGAAGCTGAGCTTGGCTCAGTCGGAGCGTCCGAATGCCTGAGCTCACATTCGTCTTCCAGTCGGCAGGAGGAGAGAAAGCATCAGGCTAAGAGGATTAGCCCAAATCCTTGCTGATTTTTCTTTTTCCGAGGGTTAAAGAGGAGCCAAATCAGAGCCAAATGTCCCAGCCGGCCGCCAAATGAGCATTATGCAATCTCTCCCTGATTGTCTGGGGTTTTGGGGCTTTTTGTTTCCCTGTAAGGCTTCTTGTTCGGAGATGGAAATCGAAATGATACGGGGGGCACAATAATGCGCTTCGGATCACCTCGGCCATGCAGATGAGTGCTTTCAGTGGAAATCATGAGTTTCTTCTAAGTCAAATCTCCATGGCGGACGACAATCAATCCATTCATGCTACCGCCCCATACGCTCCTACATGCACTGTGTAGCTGCAGCGGAGCTCGGCCTCTTTCAGCAGCAAACCCCATCAGCCTCCATCCACTTGAACAAGCTGTGCTCCGCATTTAGTCTGCCTCTTCCCCCCCCTCTCTGAGGCATTAAGGATACTGAGAAGGGAGAAGCATAAACTTTGATGTCTCTGAGTGTCTGCGCTTTATCTATGCCCTGCGTACGACATCAGAGAGAGCAACAGAAATACTCCAAACCAAAAAGACAGGCAGGGAGGGAGAATATAGTAGACGGAAAAGAAAGAGAGTACAATGCGGAGAGTTATGTCAGAATCCAGTTCTACAGCGGTCCTCCTCTGTTTTGGGGTGTTAAAGAGGTGAATCTACCCTCCCAGATGGAGATGGATTACCTCTTAGCAGAGATGCAGGACCTGTTACAGAAACAAGTTGTGTCTGCCATCCCCAACAATCTGCCATTCTGCTATGGCCAAGAAAGCTGCTTTACACCTTTCTGCCACTCCGTCTCATCCCTCCCCTGTTAGAGAGTGTAGGTGGGCTGCTGTGACTAATCTTCAGCTGGTCAGGATCAGTGTGGTTGGGTCAATGTTGTGTCATGGCAGGGCGTGCATCCATCGGGCTCCACCTACTGTGCCCGTAAAGTCCAGTAGATTGCGGAGCCTGTGTGAGTTACAATATTGTAACCCTAGTTCTATAAGCACCTGCGGAGCCCTCTACCAGGGGGGGCCATGTCGCTCCAGCACTGCTCTCTGAAGAGGGTGTTGAATAGCTGATAGTGGTGGAGGCTGCCTTAAATACTGTGGGGTCCGCACATAGTCGTAGGTACGTCCTGATTGGCCGGCTATGTTTATGCAAAGTTCAGTGACTGAATGCATGGGCTCTGAGAGGCACAGGCAGAGGGCTCTGCCTGTGCTTATAGAACTAGGGTCCCAATATCGTAACCTTCGTTACTGCAGCTAAGTTAAACAGGGTAACGTCACTGTCCAGTTAAACAAGGCCAGCAGCCTCAGCTTGTCAGAAACGTCATCTGCTGAAATATGAACACACATGACACTCCGCGACTAATTCTTCAGCTGTCAATCACAGATGTCAATCATGAAGTCACATCCCCTATTTTATAGTATCAAATAACTAATTAAAGCAAACTTATCAAAAAACACTGGAACCAGACAGAAACCATCTTTGGAAAAAATCCAATTGACGTTTACTTTGATTTTATTTGTTTGGCGCATATCCACGAACATGGAGGGGGCGGGCTTTATGGCCAGCCACCAGGGAGCGATCGAGATGTGTCGGCTTCACTTTTGGGGAGCTGTTATGTCGTCCATCTTATACTGTCTATAGGCACACCGGGTATACTTTACAAGAAGTCAATCACAACCACAGCTACACCATTCAACCCACCTTTTGGGGGCTGATTTAAAGCTAAGGAATAATCAAAAAGCACCAAGAACAAAACAGTGTATACATGCACAACTAAAGTAGCACATCTGCCTGCTTTGTGGCAGCAAAAAAAAAGAAAAAACAAGTTATTGAGATGGATATTTTTTGCAGGGCATGAAAAACGAGTATGAAAACAGAGAGGGAAGTTACAGAGGGAGGATGAAGAAGCCGCCTCGCGGCGTAAGCCAAGCCAAATGCAGCTTTAATTAAAACACCATTAAAAGCTCGTTCCCCCTTGTGTGCCAATGAGAAAAGCTGCTAAGAAGCTCCAGCTAGATTAAGCGAGGCAAAAGCTCCCTCCCTTCAGCCCCAAATCTTGTTAAGTCATCTAGTCATTTCATATAAGGTAAAGGCCTTTTTTTCCCTCCCTGGTGGGCTTTCCACATGCTCCGGTTGTGTGAGTTGGAGTTGCGTGGTTTTGGGTGAAGTGAATGAACGCAAGCGGCAGCAATCACAAGTCGCTTAGACTCTCTGGGCAGAGAGAAATACCTATGTCCCAGCAGTAAAATAATTAAATCTCCTGTCAGATACAATTTTGATTTCCTACTCTGTATTTACACAGGTGGTGGCATTTAAAAGAATATAAGCTATTTCATGAGGGACGCCTGGCCTGAGCTGAGCGATGCTGATGGTGTTGTTGTTGCTTTTTGCACTCTGTAGTGATGGTGACAGTGACGGACAGACATTTACAGAAACAGGGAGGGTGTTTGCTCAAGGGGGTGGCGGTCTAGGGTATAGCCACAGCAGTTAGGCCTCCTGGGAAATGGAGACTGTGCGTAGTCGGAGTTTGGCTCATGTCAATCTCCGGTCAGCCACCGTCTCCAGGCGTTCTGCCCAGATCTCACAACCAGTGTGTGTGTGTGTGTGTGTGTGTGTGTTTGAGTAGGGTGGGGGTAATGCTGGCAAGTAAGGCCATACGTTTCATTTTTTTTTTTGTTGAAATAGCCAGTGGTGACTGAGCCTGGCCTAGTTTCTTTCACCTTCTCACCTCGGGCAACACTGAAATCCCACAGTATTGTGTGTGTGTGTGTCAAGGAGAGTGACAAGTGTGCCCAGAGGAGGAGAAGAAGTGCTTTGACCATGCTGCCCTTCTCCTGCCGCTATCAAAGCCGTACACCAGGCCAGTCCCTCCTCCACACTCACACCTCCCTGAGCTTTTTAGTTTCTCACTCAATAATTCTTTCTCTCTCTATGCCAATGCTGTGGATTTTCAGCTTCTCACTCTATTATTCAATCTCCCATCTATCCATCCTTATTCCTGCAGAATCCCCAAGTTTCACAAGGTATGAAGGGTAAAACGTCTCTGAGATGCAGATACTCTGCTATGAGTATATACAGTATTCAACTAATATTCAATACTTAAAGGCGCTTTACATAAGCTAAAAGGATATGTGAATACATGAATATAATTCAAAAACTAAATAGCCTTCTTTACACCAGAATGTCTCAGGTGAATATCTGTGTCAAGGCACTTAAAATTAACTTAGAAATTGTATGGAGTCACCTTATAATTCTCACAGATGACACTATTTTCCACTAGAATATTTGAGGCAAAATACCAAAGCATTGGCCTCTACTTATGTAACTATGTAACACATGATTCAGGGCTACATTTCTGTTTAATATGTATATCCGGACATTAAAAGTCAAGTTTTCTTAAAATTTGGATAAAAGCTTAAGCTTAAATGTAGACTATAACCTATTAACGATATACAGCATATCAGAATTTTCAAAAAATCTGAGTACAACACTTATTTTAATGAAGTATGATGAGATTTAACACTCCACCAAGCATCCCGCTGATCGTTTCAGCACTCTGACAGCCCTCACAAAGCTCTACAACAATACTAACACCCAACATTTGCTCTCATTGATTGCTCTCTTTCACTTCCTCCTTGGCCAAATGTGAAATTGGTCTCCTATCAGCTAATTCGGCAGCCAGCTGGAGCGGCCAGTATAGCTCCGAGTGATCATGGGTAGAGGACCCCATGCAAACCTCATCTCCGTCCTCCACCCTCTTGCCCTGGACCCAGCTTCCACCAGCTGCTGGCTCTTTTCCTGTATAGGACATGTCACTGTTCTCTCCTGGCCAAATTAGTGGATCAGCTCTCTTGGACATGCTCCCCTCACCAAATGCCACCTCTCTGGCACCGTTGGCTCGAATTACGCAATGATGCTTTTCCCCCTGAAGCACTTTCACGGAGAGATGCCCAGCAATTGTCCGCTGGCATGGAGACAAGGGCTTGCAGCTCCAAAGGACTTCAGATTGGGGCCTGACCTTGCTTCTACTAAAAACACTGAAACCTCCCAACTGTATATGGGCTGTTTTAAAGCCTGTCGTACTTGTCGAAATCAGGTGGGAATGTTGCTATTTTGCGTGGTTAAGACATCTGGCACAGGGAAAGACTTTTTTTTCCTTTAACAAACTGGTTTTTCATCCAGAATTTCCAGAATTTTTAAAGTGGAAATGAAACGTTCAACCAAGTCAAGCTGGTCTATTAAAGGGATTTACACTCTAATGAACAATTATATAGCCTAACAAACATGACAAATGTAAGCATGTAAAAGAAAAAAGATCTGTTTCATTTTTGTTTACGTAACTTACGAAGCTTATCACCAAAGCAAATACTAGAGACATTACCCTTCCAACTAGCGAACTAAATGACTAACTATCTAACTCAGTTATACTCCCAAACTGACGCGCACACGGGCGGACTCGGTGAGCTGCTCCATGCGGCAGCTCCTTGGACGGTGGAGCCCCAGTCATCGCACCATGGTGTCAGTCGGCTTGGGAGTATAAAGATACGTGGCAGGCGATATCAAAGGCTACAAAATACTAGAGACATTATTCTTCCAACTAGCGAACTAAATGACTAACTATCTAACTCAGTTATGCTCCCAAACTGACGCGCACATGGGCGGACTCGGTGGGATGCTCTAGGCGGCAGCTCCTTGGATGGTGGCGCCCCAGTGGTGTCAGTCAGCTTGGGAGTATAAAGATACGTGGCAGGCGATATCAAAGGCTACAAAATCAGGAGTGTGTGGAGCCACGTTGCCAGATGAGCGAACTCTGTTGTGAAGTTTGTGGACAACACCACCTTCATCAGCCGGATTACAAACAATGAGACTTCGTAATTGATTGGAAATCAACAATCTTGCAGAGTGGCGCTCAGAGAACAACCTACTGCTCAACGGGAATGGGAATCAAACATCTCCATCTTGGTTAAAAAAGCTCAAGGAAAAGTAGAAGCGCAAAACTTCCCAATTTCTCAAGTTCTTGTTATCTTTTACAGAGTAGCAATATAAAGCATTCTGACTGGAAACATTACAAACTGGGATATGCACAGCCAAGGACAGGAGGGCTCTGCAGCGGGTGATTAAAAACGCCCAGAACATCATTGGTACCCATCTTGGGACTACAACTTGGATTTTGTTGTGCAACCCTGTGTTGTAGAATGACAATAAGCCAACCTAGTAACCTTGAAAGTTTCCTGTAGTTCGACGAGATCGCAGTTGTATCAGTCAACTTTTTTTGTTTCATTTCTCACTGTGGCCTCAATTCACCTCATTACACCAACTTAATGTATCTTCAAGTGTGAGAAAAGGTGATTACCCCTCCTTTGTTGCACGAACAGCTAATAAAAAGTCATAAACCAAGCCAAATGGAAAACTCTTACTCGACTCGATTAGGCCCGCAACTTCAGCTCATAAGCTCCTACCATTGGTCCCAGCGGTCATATCTTAACAACATCATTAACGTGATAATGGCCATTGTTTTACGGTAGTTATCTGTGCCATATTATTGAAAAGGCTCATTGTTCTGATGATGGCGACCTCATAAATAAAGCAGCAATAAGACTTTATGAAGAGCTCTCTGTGACCACTAAAGTGTTACTGATGATGGAGAAATGGATTGCCAAGTCTATTTAGAAAACAGAGTTGGCATGCTGTGTGTGTGTGTGTGTGCGTGTGTTTGTGTTTGTGTGTGGCTGGCAAAAGAGTGACACCCCCCGCTCAGCCTGGACACCAGTTTATGACAAGGAAGAAGAATGTGTGGAGTACAAAAGATGATATCTCTTCTGCTGCATAGATTATGATCATGTTGACTATAAATTGTCCGAAGAAGCATTCTGATAGAAATACAAGAGGTTAAAGTCAAGTTGAGTGCAGCGCTAATAGAGTGTGGCTGCTAATGATTACACTTGGAAGATGTGACATTTAGTACATTAAATCAGTTCAATTTTAGATCCTGGGTAAAAAGCAGACGCGTGTTAAACTGCGACAGCGTGGATTTTGAACTGCGCTCCTGTCAATACATCTGGCGAACGTCTGGCCGACAAGCTGGACGAGCTGCTGATTCTCTGCCGCCTTGGGCTTCACTGAAATATACACTATGAATAAAGATATTTCTCTCACAAATTAGTGGTATTTTCTATTTAATTTATAAGCGACATGTAATGTTGTATATTTCTGGTGAATACAATCCAATCAATCTCATTTCCATATATGTATTTGGTATATACAGTTCCCTTATCCTATTTCTAAGTCTGTTTCCATTGCACAAAAAGTAGAAAATGAAGCATTCTGTATCACCTAATAGCCTTCTACATGTGCAGGTTGTCATAACTGTGTGTTGTTGACAAGGCAATTTTCCCCTCTCTTATCTGTGAGACTATGACATGTTGTTCTATTAAAGTGCAATTAACATCTCACATGCTCGTCCAAACCCCAATTTCTTCCTTTTACCTCTGTCCTGCATCGCTTGTCTCCTTGTTCGTTCCTCTCTGTCTCCACGGTGGCACAGAGTAGTATTAAACCAGCTGACATGAGGGTAAAACATCAATCAATGCTGACTAATGAAAGACTTTCTTCTTCTCAGTCTGAGTCTTATTTTTCACTCCATTTTTTTCATCACTTGACTGTTGGTCCATCTATTCTCTGTACACCTTTCTGTGGTATTTTCAATGTTTTCCTTTTGTTTTTATCTTTTGCCATGTCTTTCTTAGACTTTTTTGATTGGTGTATACAGGTCTTTTTATGTTTCTGCATGTAGGCGTGTGATTTTCAGCCCAGTCTCGCCAAATGGCTTATGAATGACATGACACGATGATTTGCAAGTCACCTCGCATGCAATAACAAAGCCTTTGTTGCTTTTGGCATGTCATGTGTACACCATATAATCTGTACTGACTGCAATACAAACACATCCGTGTGAATATGCTACACTCAGAGCTAGTGATGTAGAAATAAAAAGCAAGAAAGACTGCTTATCGTCGGATGGAAGGGAGGTAGATGGGTCCAACAAACACATGACTTTCAAGCAGGAGACTAGTGTTCGTGTCCCAACGTGTTGTTTTACTTAGTTTACGTAGTTATTTTGTCAAACTGTGATGTTTTTCCTAAACTTAACTAAGTGGTTTTGTTGCCTAAACCTAACTGCGGCCGTTATGGTAGCATTTCATGGAAAACGACTTGGCCAAAATGCGTATAATCATAACACTATTTATATTTATACGCCTTCCCATTAAATCTGGTTGGTGATTTTATGTTTTAATGACTGTGTAAGCTTCTTGGCCTTTTGACTTTGTTAACATTACCAAATTCATTCTAGTCTGTATCAAATTTTGTGCCAATCCATGTAGTTGGTATAGTTCAGTCTGGACCAAGACCAACCAAATGACAGACCAACATGGTTATCCCTAAAACCACTCTCTCTCTCCATCCTCCAGCTGTGTGCAGTTGTGGACCTGTGTTCCTCTTTGCCCGTCCCGTCCAGTGAAAATGATCGGACTCCAATACATGTACACAGACCGAAAAACACGGCTAAACATGTGCACAACATATTCTATACTGTAGGGTGCACAGACACACACTGAATGGCTTTATGTTGTATACATGCTCTCATTTTCCAGTTCATTTCAGGCCCAATCAGACAGGAAGCTGAGTCATCGTGGTGTGACATCAGCAGACACATTTGAAGCAAAATTGAATTTCAAGACTCAAAGTTAATTCATTTCAGTTTGGTCTCTCTTTAGGCCCGCATGATTGAGGGGTTAAGTCACTGACAATGAACTCATCTCATAAAGACATAAATCGCCCCCCAAATCAGACTTCTCTTGTCTTGTGAGTTTTGCAGTAATACAGTCCGGATTAATGTAACCCCCCGCGTGCTATTGGATGGCGACTCATAATTTGGACCCCTTATTATTAATATCATTTAATAAAATGAGCAAAGTGACAATAACTATAAGTTAAACAAGCTGCCACATTAATAGCTGTCTGCATCTCTTCGTCTTTCTCTTGTTCAAGTTATCAGAAAGGAAAATGTGGGGAAAACAGAGACTGCAGGTTTCTGCTCTGCACAAACATAATAAATTATCCATCACAGGCAGCTCATTGATTTTTTCTTCATACCTGTTTTTCTATCTTTGAAAAAAAAAAACCAAACAGATTTAAAGTTATTTAAACTATCTTCAGTTAGGCTTAATGTTCATTTATGCAACTGTAATGAGATGTATGAGTTATATACCCTTAGCTTTCTTTCTGAAATGGTTCACCCCAGCACTATTTCTGGTTCTATATCAAACACCACTTCTGTTTTGAGAGTATAGACTCTGCTTGGCATCGTCGGTTGCAAGCTGAGCTCTCTTGGGTGCTGTCTCTCTCTCTCGCTTTCTCTCTATGCCTCTCTCTCTCTCCAGGCTGTGAAATATGCATGGAGGAGGGAAGTGATGAGGTGGTGGAGGTGTGGGGGGGTATAGGGATGCTCTTGGCTCAATTAAGTATTTACAGCACCTCAGACCATCTGGACCACGGGAGAACCACGGGAGAACCACTGAGAGAACGAAGAGAGACAAAGAAAGGACAGAAGCAACCTGAGAGGGAAAGAACTGAGTGGAAGTGAGGAGAGGATGAGGGGAAATTAAACATGCTGTGTTGATTAAGCCCTAAAGCCTATGTTTCTACTCTGTGGCGCTCTCTCCTGGTTTAGTTTGGGGATATGTGATCTGAACCCCAGGGATCAACGCATTTGTAATGGTGAAACAATTGTGTGTGTGTGTGTGTGTGTGTGCGTGTTCTTGTACAGCTATCTTTGTGAGGACCAGTTTGAGTTTTTAGACCTTCAGAGTGAGGACATTTTTGAAAAGTGAGGACAGACCTTCAAAGGCCTGTTTGAGGGTTCAAATTTGGTTTTAAGGTCCAGGTTAGAATTAGGTTTAGGTTACTGACACAATGTTAACTCAAGGTTCACTTACTAGCTTTTTCGGGAGCTTATAGTCTTCCTCAGCGGGAGTTTGCAGTGAGTGTGTGTTGCAAGAACAAGGATGATGTAGCTGCCTGTCATCTCAACCGTTTACAGTTATTATTCAATGCCTAAAAGATAATGTGTTAACATAAAATTGTTATGTGAGCCAAGTGAAATACTAGTATTTTGAAATCTGGGATGTGCTACCCTATCAAATTTTTATGATTATTGGACTTTGGGTTTAGCACTCCGCTGTGAATCCCACTGTTGAAGCGCAACCTCCTTTACCCAAACATAATCAGTTAACATGTTTGTATGTTGCCATGCTTCTTCTCTTTTGTAACACATTACTGTTTTGATCCTATCATGAATCATCAAAGCCTCAACTTCCATCACGTACCATCTCTTGTTGTCTATCTGACTGCAGTGTGGTGTGGTTTGATCTATTCTACATAACAGTGCTGGCCTGTCAGACTGGACCATAATGGAGCCATAAAGCCTCCTGCTGCGACGGCTACTAGGCATCTTCAAAAGATGTGTGAAGATGACATGAATTATAAATACCCCCAGACTCTCACACCCTCTTTATGTGCATGATTACAGTGGGAGTAATTGGATCACATATGGGTAGTTTCGATATAACTTTTTAAAAGCAAAAATGAGCATGGAAATACTTAAATTTGACCAATATGGGTTTCTGAAGGTCCACTTTGAAGGCTGGTTACCAATATTTTAGGGGGATGAAGCTTTCAATAGCAATGTTTGAACCAATATCCAATATACCCGATTTCGAGCCAAGGTATCTGTAATTCCAGTATGCATTATATCTAACTGAAAACAGGACACTCCAATATATTTTTCCCAACTTAATTTAAGTAATACATTTTCAGGTTTTAGAAGCCTCTAAAACTGGATTGAGCCCTTTTGGAGAGATCAAAACTACACCAGAGACCAGATAATATCCTGGTCTCTGGTGTAGTTTTGATCTCTCCAAAAGGGCTAAAGGTAATCTGATCAAAATATAACATTAAAATCAATCCCATCTATCAAATCAACAAAAGGACGACACTTACTGCCTGATATTTGAAGCTCTACTGTGTGTATCATCTGAAAATAACAAATACTTGCACTGAGGATTCAAAGCAAAGAAAGTGCACATCTGCTCCTCTCAGTTTTGAGGATCAAAAAGGTTTACTGAGTAGATCGTGGCTCGATTCGGAGCAACCGAGTCTTAAGAAGTGTTCTGTCAGCCTGCAGTCATCACAGTGTTTAGTAATGCAAGGGCAAATCCTCACGTCTTTGCCTAATCTACAAGCACCTCTCCCTCTGTTTACTCTGATGCAGTATCCAAATTTGATCTGTAAAGCACTACAGTGCCTGTTGAAACAGCCTGTTCAGAACAGGCTGAATTGTTGGCCTGTGGTTTTTGCTGGAGAAGCGCTCATAAAAACAACTTCACACTCAAACACTGCACTTCCTTTGGCCCTGAGCAATACACCTGCTATGACAAAGTCAGTCTGGCAGTCACTATTCAACTGTATACTGCCAGTCATCTTCCTGCAGGTACATTTTCACCTGCTCAGTACAGACAAGCATAAACTGTCTGAGACAGTGGTCCATGAGTTGCCACTCACTCGCTTTTCCCTTCTTCCTTCACAAACAGAGACATTCTCATGAGACAAGGACGTTTGGAGCTCTTTTATCAGCTATGTTGTAGTCCGCCACCTTGGGCCAGCCATAACAAACTGAAGGACAGACATACGGGAGAAACAGGCAGCAATGATAAAAGAATCAGCACTATAGGGACAAACAAAAGTCTCCACAGCACACAGACAAACAGAAATGGCATGAAGTGTGGTTATGGTTATGACTAGAGGGTATGAGCTCGCAACTTTACACTTGATCGTGCGTTCTTTAAACTTTGGACAGTTTGTACTATTTGACCTTCATGGCCAATGCAGGTTTTTCACCAAGCTTTTATACCTACCCGACAAAATGGGTAATGTGTCTTCTTCTTTCTGCACCTATCAATTGTATGGTTATGATATGGACAAGTTTAGTAAATGGACACATTCATATACTGATGGCAGAGGCGAAGAAGGTTGGAAGGTGCCAACCTGCCCATCGGGATCTAATCGAAATACTAGCAATCCACTCAGACCTCCTTTCTCGCTTTTGTAATGCTTTGACAGTGTTACGCTATTTGAGCCTTTGCTATTTAGGGAGTTATGATTCACATGACCACAATACGTCTCATGTCAGGAAACTTCTTTGTGCTGGAGCTTTTAACCACATCTCTCAACCCTCATCAGTAAAATGGAGTTTGATCAGTTGTCATCACGTGACCAACATATTGGTGGTCTCTGCAAGTCCGCTGAGAAAAAAGCTAGAAGTGGTTTTGTCAAACTTCTGTTCCCAACGTCAAAAATTCAATTTCATGCATCAATGTAGGTCGTTAGTGTGTGAATAAATCACCAATACTGTCATGGTCTGGTGAAGTATCCAAGTTTTTCTATGCTAATAGTTTTACTGAGATGACATTCAGTATTTTAAAATAACAATTAGTGTCATTTTTATGCAAATAATTGTATATAGACAGAGCAGGAGCATCGATAAGCAACATGACTGTGCCACATGTGTGCTACATGCAGGAACAGGATAAGTAATCACTGGATTTCATTCTTTATAGTGAGGAGAAGACCATCGTCCAACTCTAAAACTCCATCAAAGACAGCAAGGCGAGAATGACACTAAGTGGCTGATACTAAGTTGTTTGGGTTGAATCCACCTATAGGCCACTAACAGTTATAGTTTCTCAACTGTGAAGACAGATTGTGTGCTTTGCTTATTGAGACAAGACCAGCCAGACCACCGCTGATCTAAAAGGGCCTCAGTTCATTAACTCAGCTACCCTGAAAAACTTTTCTCCTTTTTGTGCTGTTCAATTCCCCCCCACTCCCGCCTCCCAGTGTGAAACCTGGCATGTTGATCTACACCTCCTGACAGGGCAAGACAGCAAACCCATTCATCTTTCCCCATCTTCCTTGTTTGATCCTACAGCCCTGGGACTTCAAAGCCTATAGGCCAGTGGACTGTGGCTGTCCACACAGCACGTCTGACAGCTACAAGGAAACTGAGCTATACACCCCACACATAATACCTACCAAGACGTGGTGGTGAGAGGTCCTCTTGGAAACATGCTAATGTCATGCTAATTTCTGCTTTTTTTGGACAATGATGCCAACAGGCAGCCGGACAGCTTTTCAGTCTCTGAATTTAATCTGAATTGAACCTAAATTGGCAACCATTTGCTGCGTTTTTCTTTCTCAAATGGGCTGTCCACTGGTGAATCTGCAGCATTATGAATACACTGCAACAATTAAAGCATCAACAGGGGGAAGGAGAGAAATATGTTATGTACATTATTCATATCTGTCCTACAGGGAGACAGGCAGTCAGAGCTAATGAGAGGCTGAAGCTTTGAAGTCATTGAGCCCCTCAGTGAGGTGAATGGCATGAATTAAGTACCACCATCAGACACGTTTTGCTATGTGCGAATGCCTTCTAGACGGCTAATTTTAGCTCGCGTTACGAACCCTGTCTTGTCTATTTTTTAAGTTTTTATTAGAATATTTGAATGTAATTAAATTTCCTCCACACCCCTTATCTAGGAGAAGGTCAGAGACTCAACTACACAGCAGTCCCTCCGGAGCTGGTAGGGGGGTGGATGTAGAATAAAGAGGAAATTAATATTCCAGGAGAATATATGTAAGAGCACAACACATACTTGTAAAGTGGAGTGCTTTTTCTGCTGCTCAAAGCGAGGGAAGTATGAAGTGTTTTGGCAAAAGGCGGCTTTGCTAAATAGAGGAGGCTCTGCCAGCCAGACTTGACCCCTTTCCATGGCACCGCCGGTGCCCTGTGCCATGCTGATATGCTATCTGCCCAAACAGATGCCCACTCTCCGGTCCCCCCCCCACTTTACTCATAGCTGCCTGCTGATGTTTTGTCCGCCCTAGCGCTCCGTATCACTCTTGTCTCCTTGAGGAAGCACAGCAGAGAGATAACCGAGACCTACGCTGACCTCGCTGTTAAAGGGAAGCCGCCTGCTGACGAAAGGTCTGCCCGAGTCTGAGGACAGACGCGACATAGAGACATCCGGCAAGAGCAAAAAAACATGGTGTAAACGTTTGGCCTACCTCCACAGCGAGCTCTCCAGGACCTTGGTGGAGTCAGCGTGGTAGTACTTGGTCAGGATCAGGATGACCTGCAACAAAAGGTGGAGGAGAGAGATACATTTAAGATTGGAGCTACTATTGAAGAAAAAAGGACGGGTTAGTGCAGTGGTTCTCAAAGTGGGAGGTAGGTAACCGAAGGTTAGAGCCAATGCAAGGGTGAAATTAAAGTTGAATGAACAACCAGGTTTTTTCAACCTGGACTCTATTTTTCCATGTTTTCATCAGTTCAACAGTTTTTTGAAATTGGTCCAGTATTGAGGGAGAACGCTGCAGCCGCCAGACGCTTAAACAAGCTGTAATGTAATCCTTTGGGGCAACCTGGCACCGTCGTTTTACGTCCAATGAAAGTGCTTGGTTGTCACTGACGGGCTCAGATAGAAGCAATTATTACAACCACAGGCAACTGTGAGGGAACTCCATCTGCACTGCTGCTGATTCTTATGCAGAGTATTGTTCGAGGGTGCTTGGAGAAGCTATTACCCTGAACAAATAACAGTCTTGTTTGCCTCTTTGATTCTAGAGAGAGCTCACACAATGCTTTCTCAAGTATTCCTCACCATAGCCTACGAAGTGGAGGCAAAATCCTGAAATTAGCTTCAACACATTTTTCTTGGAATGATTTGATTATCAATTTTTTTTGGGGGGAGGGGTTAAGGGTCACAAAAAATAAATAAATAAAATGTAGGGATGCATTATTCATTTGACAAAGACATTTTTTGTCCAGGGCACAACCCCCATGTGTGTATACGCTGGATCAGAAACTCTTGTCTTTCATATTTCTGAGAACTCCTGTTCTTGACAGCTAGAGGTCTGCTGGGAGTTGCGTTGCCATGGCAAGAGTGTCAGTGGGTCAGACAGCACAGTGAGGCCTGGAGGTGTGATTGACAGGTCCTAGGTAGTGGAACGAGAGAAAAACCCAGGCCTGTCTTTAGGCAGAGGAGAGTTGATTGGCCGAGAGGTCCTGCCAAGAGGCAGCTGCCAACATCTGGCCGGATTGAAGGTGGCTGCTCCCAGGGAGTCAAGCTGCAAATGATAGGACACTCCTGATACACCTTAATGTGGAAAGCAAGCACAGCCTGTATCACCAAATTCTCTGTGGTGATAGTACACAATTATGGCTGCATCTTCAAGAGGTAAATATCTGCTTTATTTCTTTGTCAGGCTTAATAAGATACCTGGCTGCAGGCCCAGATATCTTCTGAACTATGTTTTCATCCTGTTACAACGTTTAGCCTTATCAAAGTTTGCATAAAGTAGCGCCTCAAGGCTTTCACATTGCCCTCTTGTGTCTGGGTGAGGCCACACAGCCTGTAGCACCCAGCTGCAGTTAGTATTCAAAAAGAAACCTGAAGCGATTTTTTTTTATAAGCCCTTCCACTGAGGCGGGGCTGCTCTTTAACTGTGTCTTAAAAGAGGGTTTTTTTTCCCCCACACAAAACTTGGTTAAAGCGGAGCACCACAGCTAGGGACATAACAGAATGAGCTCTGAGAGGCTCTAGACCAATTTCCACAACACAGACTTGCCATCAAAGCCACTCAGCGGAGTCTCCAGGCACTTGGCTCAAAGCAACCCCAAAATTGGGAGTTCCAACCCTGGTGGAGCTTTTGCTTCCAAAGATGTTTATGGAGTCCAGAGAACCGGAACAGAGGACGTTTCCTTGAGCAGCGGGCTGCTTGCCAGGGTTGATAACGACCTCGGTAACAGCTTTAACAGATGCAGTGACAGCCGACAACCTGCTTTCTCCTCTGCCTCTAACTGTCATAAAAACTCTCTTTACTGATGAGGAATTAGACAGTATCTGAATTTTCAAACGAGCCACCGTGCGAGGCTCTCTGAGTCATGCAGCATGTAGCAAGTGTTCCCATTGGTCGTTGGCCTACTATGACTAAACTGGTGTTTCAGGAAACAGGCTGTCCGCCTCTGCACAGCTGTCCTTCACCTAATGAGATACTGGTGCAAAGCTTGACACTCGTACTGCGCAGGCAGTAACAGCAATGGTCCCTCGACTGAAGGATTAGATCTACTACGCTGCACACTTAATACTTGTGCCTCCCCAACCCAATTTTGTTTTTTCTTCAGCTTTAAAGACCCAGTGAAATGAAAAATACATTTTCCCCAGTTTTAATCCTGTGCCCCTGTGTTTTAATTGTTAATTTTTTTATCTCTTGTTATATGATAAATATATGTCAAAAAGAATCAGCATCAGTGTATTTTTACACCTGTCTTTTCTCTTCTGCAAAACGGTTTCAGATGTTTGATGACTCATCCTGAACTCAGGGGCTTTTACAAAAATCCATCTAATCAAATGAGACGTTGAGCGACTACCTTTCCACACTGGTCATAAACCGCACCTCACCGTTTGTGGATCGTAGTAGCTAACTTTGTTAGAAACAAACTTTGTTCTCATCCACGTAACAATGTGGCTGAGGTCTGCCGGTTGAAATCTGCAAATTTTCCCTTTCCATCTATCCTTCTTCCTCCTCCTACACTACCTGACTTGACTTTTGAAATATTGGAGATATGCAGCAGAACAACACGTCACTTGTTTGTCTGGGTCAGCCAGTCGTTGCATTACATTGTGTCAATCCATAGAGCATGTGCCATGTCCCAGTTCTGGCTTAGAAAAGCAGCTCCACATAAAAATGTAATACACTACACAGCCTCTAACAGCTTGCATCCTTCCTCTGACACAAACTACATTTGCCCTGCTGGTTACAAGGAAGCCCTGTCTGCAATATAAATCTATAATTATAGCTTTCTAAAAGTGTTACACATCAAATGGCATCCTCTGTTCTTGTACATTTAAAAAGGAGAAAAGGAAAGAAACTGGGCCTCTAAAGTCTATCAGTTCATCGGCCCCCGTGAGATTGAGGTATGCATCATTCATCCAAATGCCGATGCCAATAAAATATTCTGTCTGTCTATCCCCACGGTGAGTCTGTCTTCAAGGCCTAAGTTTTGCTCAATTGGAAAATTATTTTTCTTTGGGGATAAAGTGGACAGGGCAAGGATGTATTCGGCCATAAATCACTACTGGCAGGAGGCAGAGAGAGCGTTTATTTGGCAGCATCAAACCTAGCCACATTGACAAAACTGCTGAACAGCACAGAAGCCAGATTCCTCTATTGCCTCTAGTGTACAGAGCAGTGTGTTAAGACTACTGAACTTGGCAGCTTCTACCTACAGCTCATTGGACTAAAGGGCAAAATTGGCACAGACTGAGGATCCAACCAGAGTGGTAAGAAAAAAAGCCCCTCTTTTTTTTTTTAGGGAATGCAGTGCCATGCCATTAAGTTGGAATTCAACACAAATAAATCACAGGTCCTCTCTTAAAGCAGCAGTGAGTAGAAATGGAGCAAATATGATTAAAAAAAAGTTGTTTTTATAAAACGGTTGCTATATCCTGTGCATAAGACAGGTAATCTGAAAAAACCAAGTGCCTCTGTGTCATCCAATGTCCTCCGGTGCTCCTAATGGCATCTGCAAGATTTCACAGACCGAAGGAAAACAAGCAGTAAGAGCTGATCTGGAGTCTGAATTACAATATGCTGAAAGGTTATTATGGACTTTTTGCCCAATGTTGCCAAAAATATTCTGCTTACTGCAGGTTTAAGTCAACAAGTATCGTAAAACATGTGAAGCCAAAGCTAACAAAATATATTTTTTTTAATAAACAATGAAAAGAAAAGAAGTGTCTGTGTCCTCTGTTGATTTAGAGAACAAATTCCACAGGAAGTTTGTGATGAACTTGCTGATCTAATCAAACTGTTGTAGAGGAAGTATATCGCTCTATTGTAGCCGCCTTGAAATACCACAACCACATAATCAGCCACTGTGGGTTTCTTGTTTGTAAGCTGGTAGACAATGGGCCTAATGGCTTTTATTGGGGAAAAGTCAACAGGGTGGTCAGGACTCACGGATGACTTCATACAAGAGCTACAAGAGACCCCATTGAGAGTCGAGCTCATAGCCGAGCTCCTTGTGAACTCCAGTTTGACAACCACTGTTTGTCCCTGAGACATTCCCATCGACTGTGTGCTATCAACCAGCTATTGAGGAGACGGCGTTAAAGAAAGAACGAGACTGGGGGAAATAAAGACAGACAGACTCAGAGACTCTCGAGAAAGAATGCGCTCATTCATTTTTAAAGCGAAAACAGTGCAATATACAAGTACAAGTGTATGACACCCCCCTCCTCATCCCTCCAGGCGCTTCGCATTCTCCAGAAACAGACCACACACATTAACAATTCATCACGGTCTGTAATAAATGGGAAGAACTCATTTTTGTCTATTTTCCCCAAAAAAAAAAGATGAAGTCCAAATTTATATAAATTCCATGGCGCTTACATTTTTGGGAATGAGACTTTGATGGCATCTATGTGTGTGTGTGTGTGAGAGTAGGACAGGAAGATCTCTCTCTGTTACTCTCTCTCTCTCTTACACACACACACACATATGAAAACACGCACACAATGATGGAGATGCACACACTCCAGTGCATAAAGCATTTCACTTTGTTGCATAATCTGTAACCTTGACCATTGTGATTATTTAGGACTTTTACTTTTTGAAATGCAACAAAGGTCCCTGGCTGGATTCAAACCAGAGATGTTGCAGTTACATGTGTCTCACTATCCCCTGGACGCAACTTGCTATTGTAGTCAGTGTCCACCGTTTGTGTCACTGACACATCTCGCTTACATCTCACGTCTCATGGCTCTTTCCTCCACTATGATACTATATACAGTATATACATATATATATATATAAACTATGGCATGCCGTTCAGGAAATTATTATATATATAATGTGAAATGTGAGAATATTGAATGAAATTCTGAATATATTGAATGAACCATGAATATATTGAATGAAACTCTGAGAATATGGAATGAAATCTGACGTCATCACGGCGCTGCTGCCGTTTTGTGTTTTAGGTCATTATCCACACAGATCTTGGTGCTGCTAGACATGTGTGTATCACTATGAGTGAGTCAGCACAAAATCTAGTATCAGCCATCCTAAATACTGAGGAGGTGATTAACACCCTGGTGAATTGTGTGTACCACAGGCCCAAATAATACTGGTAAACATATTCAACACCGTTCTACAGATGAAGAGTTTATTCACTTTTTCATATATATATATATAAATAATTTGTAGAACACAATTGTTTGTATTCATGGTCATTATGAAGTACCTGACAGAACATTTCCACCGAACTGTCTGTACACACAGAGGCTTCAGTTTTACATTTAATTTGAATAAACACCAGTCTTTGTTTGCAGGCCATTTGAATCCTGTCAAAAGTCATCTAAAAGAAAACTACATTCATTTTAAATGTACATCTCCTGCATTAAGACAACACAAAACCCCACAAATCTAACCAGTTATTCCATTTCAAACTCTGTAAAAGTGAAATATCCTCGAGCAAGACTCTAGATCACTGCCAGTGATGCTCACCAGTGATGCTTATCAGTGGCCAACCCTACGCTCTGACCTCACTGCGGAAGAACACTGTGAAAAGAGAATTTGCCTGCCTGATTATAGAGTGACACGAAGTCCATTATTTGGTTGCCAATATGCAAAAATACCCCACAGTCCTGCTGCTGTCTGTTATACACGGGTGCCTTTAATACACACAGAAGCATTAATATAAGTTATCATCAGGTACTAGTCAGTGAGTTTGGACGTGCTGAAGATCAGAAACAAACACTGCTGACAAGGTGGGTGTCCTTTAATTACACAACAATTTTCAGTTAATATTATTAAATGACTGCTGTTCCATGGATATTACCCAACACTGTATCTATGTTTGTAAAAAATATCACTCACCATTACCATTTTTGTACTTTTTATGAACTTAAAACTCAACAACCCTTACCAAAAGTTAGTTTATTCAAGTGTGCTATTAGTATACTACTTTTATGTAAGTGTACAGAAAAGTATATTTGGCTTATGCTTACTTTTTGTTAGAGTAGCCTATTAGAATGTGTGAGAGTTTGTAAATGTATGTTTTGATATGAATTTACTTCAATTCATCAAGAATTTTCTATGTTTTTCTATTCTCCCTTAACCGTGAAGGCATGCGAGAAACTAATTTTTTACTAATTTTCATCATAAAACATCAAGTCAAATAGCAAAAGGAGCAAGTCTCTTCAGAGATATACTTAACAAAATTATACTTATGTATACTTGGCTTATGCCGACAAGTATACAGAAAAGTTCAAGTATACTTGGCTTATACTGAAAAGTTTGCAGAAAAGTATATTAAGCTAAGTACTATGAGTTCACTTAAAGAAAACTTGCATGTATACTTGCAGTATTAAACTAGTACTTCACTGAGAGTATACTTTAAGTGTACTTTCATAAACTAAAATGTGGGCTACACTATGGAACTACTAAACTAACAGTATACCTATAAGTTCACTTGAAGTGTAGTACACATTATAGTATAGCATGCTTTACAAAATACAACTTAGATATAAACTAGTTGTGCACTCAAAGAATACTATTCTTACACTTAAAGTATACTTTTAGAAACTAAAAAGTGGGCCAATTTAGTCCCAAGAAGTATTGCAGTAGTACACTTAGAAGTATACTACTAGCACATTGATATTAGTATACTTACTACATAACGTATACTTTGGATATATACTTGAACTTTACTTAAGTTTACTTCATAATAATAACTTGAATTATAGTACTATTTTGCAAGGGAAGGGAGTGACAGGGGCGGAATAACAACAATTTAACTTGAAACTTGAGATATAGCAGATATTTTCTCATAACAGTGAATCTCAGGTGGACGGCCTGGGGGCAGGGCAGAGGCGAAGCAGGGCAAAAAGCAGGGGATAGGGAATTGGGGCTGCTGCAGTCACAAAATGAGTGTACAATGAATGGCTAAAATAATGTGTTGTAGTTTTAAATCACTTTAACCATCTTTGAAATGAAGGTAAATGTGTTCTGATTGTCTCAGTAAATTCATTTCTGTTCCTTCTTTCCTCTATTTCTCCATAAAAGCAATACACCAATATGTCGGACAACTGCTCTTCCTCCTGCCCTTACCCCTGCTCAGACTCAACAACTGCACAGTTCATCTTCATTGCCTTCGTGGTCACTAAAACGTTACTCGTTGTCCCTCTGTACATCCTCGTCCTCTACCTGGGTTACCAACGATGGCGGCAGCAGCACTCCTTTGCGACAACGAACCACTCCGACATCTTCACCTTCCACATGGCTGCTATGGAGCTGATCTATGTATTTGGGTGGATAGCCTCCATTTGTAGCATATACACTGGTCTCCCACGGTTGCTGGGCTCTATTTTAATTTCTGTGAGTCTCACTGGACAGATGGGCTTTCACATCGTGACCTGTATGGAACGATACATGGCTGTTGTTCACCCCATCATCTACATGGGATGGAGACATTCAGGAGGGGACAAGATACGAACAATCAGCATCGTATTTATTTGGCTGCTGTGCTCCGGATGGGGTGTTGTAGCATCTCATTACAAACCTGATATCCTATTTATGTCCTCATTGGTCTGCACTATAATTATCATATCCTTCTGCAACCTTTCTGTTCTCTGTGTTCTGAAACGTCCACGGCCGGGGGACGTGGGAGGGGAGCAGGTTGATCAGGTAAAGCGGAGGGCTTTCCACATCATCACGGCCATAATGGGAGCACTGTTGTTTTGTTTTGCAGGGCTCCTTGTTTTTGATGCTCTGGATTACTCATCACTGCTAAGCCACAATGATGGGTGTGTGTTGGAGTCATGTGGACGCTGGTTTAGTCTACCCAGCAGTTTGGTTTTACCTCTGCTGTCTCTACACGGAGAAGGAAAACTGCCCTGTTGCCATCGAAGCAATGTGTAAAGACAATTACTGGATAGGATCAGAGGGGACCTCTATTAAGAATAAGTTTCACAGTAATTAATCTTCAGACAATAAGTTGAAGCCTGAAAGTTTAGATTTCAAATCATAAAAAAAGGAAATAGAGCAGGTTATATCATTTTTGAGGATAGCTTTTCCTTATGCAATGAGAGGGTCGTACTGTAAAGGACAGAGGGTGTCATATCCTGTACAGATTGTAAAGCCCCCTTAGGCAAATTTTGGGCTATACAAATAAAATCAACCTGACTTGGCATGTTAACATTGTGATTATAGATAGAAGTGTTTGCTGGGGAGACTAGGAGGCAACGAAATGCGATACAAATACTCCCTCAGATGTGGCCGCTTTAATCAATGATGGACAAAACATGCATCTCCACATTTGCTGGTCAAAAACCATGGCACATATAAAATATTTGTCCATTGCCTGACACCTTTCACTGTATATTTGCACTAATAGTAGCGAAAGCTATTATTGAGAGGACAAGGATAACAGTAGCTCAAACTGTTAGTTTGTGTTAGTGAGTTAACTAACTGTTGAATGTGAATTAAATCATTAAGAACATCAACTACAGATTTAGACCTACAAAATATTCAAATTGTAAATTTAGAGTGTACGAATTAACTAATATGAGAACACGAATCAACCTATTCAAGATTACAAATTGCAAACTTGTATGAAGAAATTTGATGACGCGTCAACGCAAATAGTAGAGTAGAGTGAAGATACATGCGGGTCTATTTTTTTCCGGAGCAGCTCACATTTCTGAAGCAAGAGATTTACTTGTCAATGTATATAAATGCATATAAATTGACAGCTGGCTTAATATTTAGTGATGCATTTATTAGTTGCTGGCTTTGTTTTTAACCATTATGGCAATTTTGGTTTGTAAATGTATCCCTTAATGGGGCAGTTAACCCAAACTACAAAAAAAAAAAATGTTTCTCCAATACCTGTGGTGGTAAGCAGTCATGCAGATAGCTGTGGGTTTAGTTGTCCAGGGTTCAATTGAATGGATTTTTAAACCTGCAGTAGGCAGTATATTTTTGGCATCAGTGAGCAAAAATTCCACAATAATCTTTCAGCATATTGTAATTCAAGTGTTCTGAGAGAAAACTACATTTCTGCACCTCCTCATGGCTCTGTTTTCAGGCTTAAAAAAATCGAGCCCGTGACGGGAGACTTTTGCCAATCGCAGATCATTTCAGAGAGAGCGTTCCTATTGGCTGTGCTCCGACTGGTGGGCGGTGCTTGGTATTTCCTCAACTGATCTCAACTGCCGGGTCACAAACTTTCTCATTTTACAGCTAAACAGTACATTACAAGAGGTTTCTGAAAACATTTGAGAAGAGAAATAGGCATTACAGTAATTGAATATTGATTCATATTTGATCAGCGCTGCCTAGTTTGACCGTTTGATTAGAGTTTGCGAGTGATTGACAGCTGCTCAGAGACGTCAGACTGCAGCTCGGCTCCGATTGGTTGTTTTCCTCCGGTCTGTGAAATCTTGCAGATGCCATTAGGAGCACCGGAGGAGACAGAGGCACATCATTCTTTTCAGATTACCTTTCTCATGCACTACTGTCAGGATATAGCGACCATTTCATAAAATATTTTTTTTAATCATATTTGCTCTGTTTTTACCCACTGCAGCTTTTTTTTTTTTTTTTTTTTTTTTTTTTAAAAAAAGAAATGAACATCCACATTACTTTCCAGGAAATTTGTGCCTGGCAGTTTTCAGTAGCAACAACTACTTTCTATCAAAGAAATAGTCACAATGTGTTGTGTCTGTATGACTACACATTTATATGTCTACACTTGTAACATGGAGATAAGATCAAAACTATTTGCATGACTGTTCACCACTACAGTTAAGTGAGAAACTATGTTTTTGTGTAATTTTGGGTAAACTAACCCAAGAAGTGTCAATCTGGCAATTTGTTCTTATTCCAGAGTCTGAAACCTCTACATCCCTGTCCCTGCTTGCTCAGGCAGACACACACGCTTGTATAAAATAAAGTGCTTCATTCATTCAAATAGTTAGCCATTACCCTCATCCTTCCTGTTCAATGGCTGCGCTAATGGTTCAGGACACCAGCCGCCACTGACTAGTCACATCTGGTTGAAGTCATTTTAGTGTTGGACCTTGACCATGCTCTTTATCTGAGGCCAGCCAGTGACCCGCACACTCGTTACCATTTAACAGTAGCTTGAGATTGCCACCATTCATTAAACTGCTCAGGCAGAGAAGAGAGGAGGGCAATTACATGGACCTTTGCTTCTGCTTGCCTTTTGCTGAAAGCTGCTGACCTCACTCACAAGAGTCCATATACTCAGGTGGAATGGAAGCACATCTGGATACCAGATGAACTGTGGCAGGTGTTAGGGAAATTATTTCAACTTTGTTATTCTTTGCTACTTCTCACATTCAATATCTGAAGAGTTTCTAATTGTGTCCATTGGCAATATGTCTTGTTTGTTCCTTGCTACTGATAGAGAGTTCAATCATACAATCCACCAAATGGCTAAGGTTAGGATAGGCCATCAGGCATCAAGCCTTGCTAGAGTTTTTGCAAGTTTTCGCATATTTTGGGGTACCATATAGACATGACTAGATGCAGATCACATGGTTTTGGGACAAACTATTTTTTTTGTTGCAGGGGGTTGTTATGTTAGTAACATTGTAGACCAGAACTTTTACAGACATTAATAAACTGAGATTCATTTCATTTAAATTTGAAACTCATTTTCATAAAATGCCTTTTTATAAAGTATTTCAAATTTTAAAATAAATAGATAAGCCTAATCATTATTTTGAGGCCAAGACCCACAACAAAAATGGATATTGTAAAACCCTGTCAATTTAGGAACATAATGACAATTTCAAGCTAAATGAAACATAATGTGCACAAAATGTTTTTTCTGATTTTCTGATATACTTTCCCTTCATCTGTAAAATATGATATTTTGAAGAAAATGGTTAGAAAAAATATCATTATCATCAGTGGACAGGAAATGTGCTCCCAATTAAAGAATGACTCACCAGATTCCATATTTCCCATATCCATAACAGAGGTTGTGAGTAAAATGTTGTCATGACCATAATGTACCAGCAGAATTGAATCATCCATCCCTGAAACCTGCATCATTTTGTGAAAAGTGGACAACAGATGTTTGCTACAATATTAAATAAAGGGAACTGTGTGCTTGTTTGGTTAATGTTTGATCTCAAAGTGTCATTTCTAAATCTCCTTTTGTACCAAAAACCTATACACACCTTACTTTCCGAATTTTACCTCACCCATTTTTTGTCATTTCCTCTCCCTCTTTCGTGTCAAACGGGTCTTTTGTGGCTTCTCTTTTTGATCTCCACGCTTCTTTAAGTCTCTGTGGTTTTCATGCGTCTTTTCTAGCTTCCTCTGTTCTCCCATGAATATCTGAGCAATTGCTATAATTGGTCTCTGATCAAATTGGAGGCCTGTTTTCTTAGGAAGAGACTGAAACAGATAGAACTGGCAATGTTCACACAAATGCACGTGCATCCTTCCCCGATTCCCTTAAATTATAGGGTGCATTAACAACAACAGGCTATCTTTGGTAACACACATTACTGTAATTCCACTGCGATCCGAAAAGGGTATCATCATCACACATTTAACTACAACGTATTTATCCATGCAAACATATAGCCCTATTCCTGAGCGTGGAATTGCGAGGATGATTTCGCCCCGTGGAGACGCCAGTAGATTGACGATGCTCAATCTGACAACTAATTGGACCAACAGGACTGAAAGAGCTGACTTCCTTAGATGTGTGATAATCCACTGCTGGGAGCCCGAGGCCTTTGGGACTGACGCAGAGAGGGTAGGGTGAGCGAGAAGAAGTGATAAAGAGAGATATGGGATATAGTGGGAGACGGGGGGAGATAAAAGGAAAATGGCTAGAGACCAGAAGACAAAGAGACAAAGAAAAGAGCTGAAAGGAGAAAAGAGTTGAGAATGGATAGGTTGGAGGAAAGATGCAGCACGAAACAAAGAGAGAGAAGAAGAATTACAGTTAGAGAACGACTGAGAAAGATGAAGGAAAAAGGGAAGAACTAGAGATTGATGGAGGAGAGAAACAAGAGTGAGGCATTGGAAATAAAGTAGGACAGGGAGATTGGGGGTGTGAAGGCTGCAACATGGATGGTAATCAATGAAGCTGAGGGATTGAGACGAGCCTTCTGGCCCCCAAATCTGTCCATTGATCTGAGCGGCTTACTGTGGACGAGGCAATGAGGTCTGCCGGGGCTGCTGGGACAACGAACCCAACTTAACCTGGCTCTGAGTGATCAGTGCTGGTCTTCAAGGGGAAACCTGATGAGTTCCATGACCTTTCATAGACATGTAGGCTATACTGTAATACTCCAATGCAAACAGAGAAACTGGAGGCTAAGCAGGTTTGTCTTCATCACTATACGCATGATGGACTTCTCTGATCTCTCCAGAAAAGCAAAGTGCAGATCTCTGCCAGGTGTGTCTGCAACGATCACTGCTGTAATGTTTGATTGAATGGATACAAACCACAATTGCCCCCCGTCTAGACCGCAAGCGTATCAGACACATTTTACACTCAACATTCTCTGTTAACTCTGAACAAAAGCAGACTGAGAACCAAAATGACCGACAGCCATTTCTGCAATGTCCTCAACCACCAAACCACCAAACTCCTGACCTGCCAGCCATCCTTCAGTCCAAAGCGCAGCATCACTGCTCCCACTAAGTGCAGCGCTGTTCCCATTCTAGGTGAGTTATACACAGTATTCATGTGTTCACAAGCCCAATTACTTCATAAATTCAGTCAATTAAAGTTGATAACATTTTATAACAAACGTTAGTTGATTGGTTAACAACCCCAATAACTTATTTGCATAACTATCTTAAATATACCCATCCTCTTGTCCCCTTATTTTCCCCGCTGTATACAGAACTGTGAAGGGGGATCACCATCCTGACTAAGAAGCAATCTCAGGCTGCTGTTTGGAGAATGAGCTGCCAACCCTTTTTGTAACAAAATAAATGAAAACCCATTAATGGAAAGTTGTGATGTAGGATGTTTTTTTTCTTTAAGCATATTCAAATATCAAGCATAATTTACCTCATTTGATTAATTTCGTTAACTTTAATACACTAGAGGTGAGGCGATATACCTCACCTCTAGTGAGTGGCCCAGTCTTTCGTATATTTTTCTGCATGTGGCCCTCAGTGAAAAAGGTTTGGACATCCCTGTTCTAAGGTAACGAAAACACAACGACATCTTATTTTCAGGTGATTATACACTAAAGAAAACATGCTTATCAACCCTCCTGTTGTCCTCGGGTCAAATTTGACCCGTTTTCAAACTTCATTATATCATAAATATGGATTTCTTTAATCTAATTGCCCCAAAATAAAATGGATGGTTGCCTACTGTGGTCTCTGCAAAAAATATTGACTACTACTTTCGTTGAATTGTGGGTGTTTTATTAAAATATATAGCATCTGTGGTCTTCCCCAGTCAAAACTGATGGGAAGACCACAAGTGTCATTATGTGCTGCTTTTAAAAAAATGGAATACTTTCAAAACAGTATTCTGATTAAAAGTTTACATATACCATATATATATATATATATATACATATATATATATATATGTGATAATCCATCAACATTGTGTTCCTCTGATAATAATTGTAGTAAAAATAATTCATAATATCTGCTTTTTTTTACTAAAAAAATAGATATAATTTCGCGGAAATTAGGTTTATTAACCTTAATTTCCCCCCAAAAAAGTGTAAAACTTAATAATTAGGAATGAAGTTAGCCAAAAAAGGTGTAACACAGAATTGGGTGATAGTTTATACTGTATGCTTTATAAACAGTCAAACCAGACCGGGTCACTTTTGTCTTAAAAGTTGCATGGTCGACGGGAAGACAATAGGAGGGTTAATATGATATTCCATTTCTGCCAATAGATCCCCATCTTTGTTACACACTGTTCCTTTAAATGAAGAAATTTCTTGAATCTAGCTTTTGGATGTCAACATATATCCCTCAACCCACATCCTTCTAATTTAGATCACATTATTTATCTCACCAAACCAGCAAGCACGGTGGTGCAGTAGTTAGCACTGGCGCCTCACAGCTAGAGGGTTGCAGGTTCGAATCCAGCTTGGGGCCCTTCTGTGTGGAGTTTGCATGTTCTCCCCGTGTTAGCGTAGCGTGTTTTCTCCGGGTACTCCGGTTTCCTCCCACAGTCCAAAGACATGCAGGTTAGGTTAATTGTTGACTCTAAATTGCCCGTAGGTGTGAATGTGAGCGGGAATGGTTGCCTGTCTCTATGTGTGTCAGCCCTGCGATGGACTGGCGACCTGTCCAGGGTGTACCCCGCCTTCGCCCAATGTCGGCTGGGATCCAGCCCCCCCGTTACCCCTCACGGGATAAGCGGTTGCAGATGAGAGATGAGAGTGAGAGATCTTACCAAACCAACTAGATAGTGACAAACTGAGTGTAAACTGTTCCTATAATCTTGAGAGTACATTACCAACATATGCTGAAGAGACTCAGAAGCATCAGAAAGTAGATGCCATTGAATACAGAAATAGATTTACGATCTGTAATGTTTCTATCTCTTTCATGCAGGCTGTTGCAGAATGAAACACTGACGCCTCTGCTGACTAACAGACACCGGCATTGTTCCATCCCATCTGAAAGTCACAAGAATCACAAGAAGAAAGGTGGACTAAGTAGATGGATGGCTTTCAGCTGGACAGATGTTCTATTGTGTTCCTATAGCCTCAATAAAATCTTTCCAGACAGGAATGTTAGATGAGAAAATATAAATGGGGTGGAGAGAGAGGCACAAGTGGAACTATGGTAATACTATGGTAAGACACCACCTTGGTGAACTGAAGGATCTTCGTTTACTTTGCCTGAAACCGTTTCTGTCTGTTTACATCTGGTTACACCATGACATCATTATATCGTATTTTTTTCCAGTAAAGAAAAAGACAGAATAAACACGGGTATAAAAAAAATGGAAACTCTCACTTTTTCCTTCAAGAGTAAAACATATAATCTAGGATGTTGTGGTCATTCATACTTTCATCCGTGGGCATCATTTCATGATTATTAAAACAGAGATGAATAAAAATGTACCCATACTTATTCTGTTATAGAAAATTCTACTCTATGAAGTTTCAAATGGATTCTAGCCTCTTAGCAAAGTTGAATATGCAAATGTTATAGTTAAATAAACAAGTTTAATAAGCTAGTTATAATATTTAGCTGGATAAAGATTTATTTTTGTCATGAATAAGCTGATATATTTCATGCAAGATGAAATATATATCATGCATTGATCCTTCTAGTACAGCTATTGTCTGTTTAGCCAAGGGCTGTATCTCTGAGCCTGTTTTAAAGATGATATAATATTTAAGAGCTGTTTTTACAGATTTACATCTTCAGTAGGAAACAATAGACTTGAGGGTTGTGTGCATAAAAGATGATTTTGAGAAATGGACTGTGTAGACACATTGTTGATTAAATAAAATATAAAATACTGGCAGTCAAAAACTGATTTTTCAATTGTAAGAAAGCGAAGAAAAGAAGAACAATTTAGCTTTTAGCTAAACTTAAGTGTGTCTATCCAACCATGTCTTTTAGAAAATGCATTTCTATCCTACTAACTTAATAAAGAAAACTATAAAATATAAAAGGAACTGTTTTTTTCTGTGATTTATTATTGCAATTCCATACAGTTTTATTCACAGGAGACATATTTAAAATAAAATAATCAAAATCAATGCAGCAGAGATTTTCTGGTATGGTATACGCCTACATCTTTCCCCATTTTGTATGCTAGTTTCTCTGTTAAAAAGTTGAAGTATCCAAGTTTAAGCCAACATAACCCTGATGACATCACTATGACATCATCAGGGGGTTATTTTTGTCAAACATGACAAAGCTCCTGCAGGGCCACATTAGACATTATACAACTGTTTTCCCAGGCTGATTATAGAACTCCCCTTGATTACTAAAATTATCTTTTATGGGTAAAATGAGTTCTCCCTTTTTCTAAGAGTATTGAGATTTGACCCGTATACGCAGAGCTTCCTTGACGTTATTATAATGCATCTGAGATTAATATTTTCAATTATCACCCTGTTTACTTTCAACACACATTTGCATGCAGCTCTGTTTTCTTTGTGCGTCTGTCCTGGCTACCTTTAATGTAACGGTAGCATGGACAGGGGCTCCTGTCCTGGCTCAGGCTTCATCCTGTTCAGTGGATACAGCTGCTCGCCACAGCTGAACAGCTGTTGCCTCGGCATTATCATAATCCCCCACCCACCCACCCACCCTCTCCTAACATTGCTGTTTGCCATTTTTTTTATTTTTTGCTCTGTCATAAATATCCATTGCCAGCTCTCTCGTCCCTTCGCCTCATACCTGTAAGCACACTTTGCACACCGCACTCAACAAAGCAAAGTCGAAAACCAAACGTCATTACCGAATCCCAACTGTTAACAATTGAGCAATGCCTGAGATTGTTTTGTAAAATGAGAGTTAAAGATGACTTGGGTAAGTGGAGCAGAGCGTAACGAGTAATGAATGCAACATTAAACACAGTGGAAATACTCTCAGGGTGTAATTTGGGTAAATGTATTTGGGGAGCCGCTCTAATTACTTGAGGGAGATACATTATTTATCCACGTACATTGTTATACACAGTGTTTTTCCCTGTTCCCAACAACTGGGGTTCAAGCCCAAAACCCTCATGTGTAAATGTGTAAAGAAATGGCAAATGTTATTTGGTTTGTTATCGAGCAGGTTTCCAATTCCGCTGACTCATCGAGGAGACTGCGCGCTCTTACTGCAACTTATCATTAGGTAGCGATGATGTTATTTCACAGGGCAGTGTGCACTCCCTTGGAAATGAACAAGGTTATTACAATACCACCAGCCAAAGCCAGAGGGAAATATTATGGAAATTATAAAACTGAATAAAAATAGCTTATCAACATCAACAGTTTAAATAGAGCAAACCTCGGTTGGATTGAAAATACAATATATCACCTGTACTCCATCCCAAAGATCCTCCAAGCTAGGTTTACACTGATCTCTGGATATGAAGCTTGATTGATTACATATTGATTGTAGATAAATACCAGTTGTAGATGGGAAACGCTTGCCCTGAACTGATTCTAATTAGACATTAGAAATCATCTAGATTGTCTCATTTCTATGTCAAATTGTTTTCTGGTGTTTATTCTTTTATACCTGAAAGCACCATACTTAGCGTCCACTCTAACAGGCCGAGGTGCCGAGACCAGAGGGCTGTGTAAATACATTACTCGGCGCAACCAAACGGAGCATTAACATGGCAAATTGAGTTTGGTGCTTTCTGGCCATGACGCTTCATTACTAGTTAGCTGAAGCGAGACGCGATGTGTCAACGCTGAGCTCATCTCCCCCTCATGAGATCATCTCAGTCTGTCTCTCCGACGTCGTCTCTTATGGGAGAAACATTAATTGGGGTTAGCGAGGTTGTTACAATATAATAATAAAGAATAAAACTCTTTCTTTCTGCCTGTCAGGGCTTGTATCTGTACCTCACACATGCTTCCCAGATTCAAATGCCAGTGTCTTTTTATTCTGAATTGAATGGGGAGTAGGGGTGTAAGAAAATATTGAATATTGGGATATTATCCTTTGTGATGCTGCATCGATTATTGTTAATGTTACATGGACTGTGATAAACGCAGATCCCACTGTTCTGATTGCATAAAAAAGGCGGTTTGTTCTTTATACTATGACAGTTTTCCTAAAATTTGATTTTAAAAAAAATCGCAATATATCACATTGCTTACAGTATCGCAATATATCGTCATATATTGAATCACAACCCTTGTATCATGACACGTATCGTATCGCCAGATTTTTGTTAATACACAGCCCTAATGGCGTAAACTTCAACATACAGCCTGAAGGTATTCACTTTAGAGGAAACGCCACAGCTCGCTTCTCACCAGAGGACTGGAATGGAGGTCTTTCTGAAGTTGGGGAAAAGTTTTGACAGTGTCACACATCAGGGAACAATGTTTAATTTGTGAGCAGACTGGAGTTTTCACGATGCATTGCTGACAGTTTACAACAACAGCAAAATGAAAATGGGGGTGAAATAGGCAGCGGCTGTTTCCCTGATGGGAGCACACTGGCTGTGTTGTGGAGTTTGGAGTTGTACCTCAGGACTGTTTGCTGATAGAGGCAGCTACCGCTGTTAGTCATTATGGGAACAAACCCACGTTTCATTATCAGCACAAAATGCAGTTGAGACAGCGCTTTCTGTACCAAGTGTGTGTTTGTGTTGTTTTCCATACACAAACCCAGTGCTTGAAGTGGAAAAAAATAAGTGCCAGTACTATATTGATAAATTTCAGCACCCACAATTTCATTTATGTAGCCCAAAATCCCAAATTTGCCTTAAAGGGCTTAACAATCTGTATAGTATAAGACAACCTCTATACTTAATCCGCATTCACACCAAGAGTGAAGCGAATTTCCGCCTCGCTTTTGGACCGCCGGTATCATTGGTGCTAGACTTGCTTGTTTCCTGAATGGAGTTTGGATGGATCAGTGCCAGGCTTTGCAGCTGCTTCATCAACACTCAACATAAAGTCATCTAGACATAAATACGACAGTGACATTGTTGTATCTACTATAGACAGTCTGTGGTTTATACACATCCATTTGGTCCGGTGTCTGTACAGATATGATGTACTATCGTAGCTCTGGGTGACCACAGACGGATACAAGATTTCTTTCCTCCATTTCTGATTGAACGTCAGAGACGACAGGAGGACAATCTCAATGCTGAGAGGCTTTCACCACACAGCGTCACGCACATTTCTTGCTTGAGTTGAAATATTTCAAGTCCCGTGAATATGCGAATGACACGAATTTTGCGTGATCGCGTCGTTCACACCATTCGCGTTGCCCAGTGCAAATTTGCGTCCATTCGCCTCTTTGCATTGACTTTGGATGTAATCGCGCCACGCGAAAAGTTCACTTCACTTTTTGTGTGCCATTAGACCCTGGGTTTGAATAAGGAAAAACTCCCACAAACAAAAACCCGTTAAGGTATGAGTTTTGAGGTTTGGTGTTTTTAGCTTTCAGGCATCTTTGGTGTCTGGGATGTTTCTCCAATACCCCTCACCTCCAGCCAGGTCTTGAAAGAAAGGTGTTCAGCCACAGACCCACACCCTGGCCACTGTCACAATCCATCAGCACCTTCTTGCTACTAATCAAACCCTCCCACCCACACATAGACAGACACATACTTTCCATTCAACCCCCCCCTCAAGCCACCTTCGCCTCCATCTCCCTCGCAGAGAGACCAAGAGCTATGGTCCTACATTAATGCCCTGTCACACTTCATTTAGCCTCTAAGGAGGGAGAGGAATGGAGTGTGATGTGGGTGCAGGCTTTAACACACACATTGCAGCAGCACGTAACCATAACTGTGCCCTTGTGCACGAAAACACACACACAAATGAAGTCAGGAACTCATTGTGCTACTGTAAGCACTCTTGGAAACTCTGCACACAACTAGAATTCGTTCGTCTTCTTTCCTCCTGCTGGCCTTCTCTACGTTCCATCCTCTTTGTATTGTCCTATTCAGGCCGAGGCCACCCAGCTATAGAATGAGGTCAGAGCAAGTGTTAAAGTCTACACAAGTAGAAACACCCTGGCTCCTTCACCCATTGAGGGACGCAAATGTACTGTGACACCGCTGTCCGTCAAACTGCAATGAAAAAAAAGAGCCCTCAGCAGTGACTGAAAGGCCTTTCAAACCTTGCAGTGTTTGTTCCGGGGCCAAGTCTGTAAAGTAAGCAAGGTGCTGCATCATTAAGCAAACCATATGAGGTGCGTTGTAAACCAAGCTTTGGCCAGGGGGTGATGTAACCCCCGTTGAATGCATTGGCTCTAAGAAGAAATGCCAGGTTAGTGGTCCATCAAGATGGCTACCTGTACTGTACATACTGGCATTACAATACAAGGCAAAAAGAAAAAACAACCCAAGTCCAGTTTCAATGTTTTGCTTCACCGCATTATATTCTACGACGTTATATCATTATATTCCTCTTTTAGTATTAGCAGCTAATAGCCCTCAGACCATTCGCACCAAATTAGAGTTTGAAAAGCAGACATGGCATATAGTATTTCTTCTTTTTTTAATTTGTTTTATTTCCTTTATCAAGTGCAATCGTGCAATAGAGACATCTGTTCAGAGACACAACACAGGCATACATGCCGAAGGCGGCAATCCATGGATTTCAACATCTTCTCAACGTCTATATATTTTTCCCATTCAAAAAAATAAATAAAAATAGGGATAAATAGTGACATTTGTCCTTGAACATACAGGAAAAACAAATAAATATACTGTAAAAGAACCAAAAAAATATATATTTCACATTTAAATGAGGAGAGAAGTAGTCCTCAGGAATTGTTTCACTATCTCTTAAACAATGTCAGTTGAAAAAGTATGAAATAATTGGGAACCATTTAGTCAAAAATACAAAATATATCTAAAAAGAAATCTAAACCATTCTAAGCTGGGCTGCCCAATAATATTTTGTTCAGGTATTTTCAGATATTAGAATCCCTGGACATTATAAGTGGCCAAATTGTTCATGTATGAATGGCTAAAGTGGTAATATTGTTCTACAATTTTGCTCTCAACCTGAGCCTCAGTTTTAGCCTCAGTAAAGTATCTGAGACACAACATACGACTGCACGTCTGTTAGAATCATAGAAACAGGCATCGAATATTGTGGAAAAAAAGAACTTATACATAAGAAGAACCAAGAACTGGCTTCCAAACACCCAACGGATTGCATGAACATCCTACTAATCCGATCCTGTAAAGACAGAGAGTTGTGGCATATATAGTATTTCAATGTTGTTGCATTGATATTTTAAATGGAGGTAGATGGGCGAGTCTGAGTCAGCCACCAGTTTAGCCACCTTTTGATTTACCCCACACCTTCTGTAACTTTACATTTGTGTGATTGTGACAGTCTTAGCATGCCCTGCTTTATTGCATCTCTACCTATGCGTATTCATGTACATGCATGTGCACAACAGCCTCTCCCCCTCCTCAGCTGTGTGAGAACAAAGAGCAGTCGAAGAAAGTAAAGGAAATGTCTCTGCATGTGCTCAAAGTCATCCCTGAATATTTTTATTGCAGTTGTGTCTTTCCGAAACAGCAGACAAGCTTTAATAAAAAAATGGAAAAAAGGCCATTTCGTGCAATAATGACTGCATTTACAAGAACTGCCGCTAAATGAAGGGTATTTTTTTTTTTTTACTATGTTCCACATCTGTGATGCTTGAAAACAAAGGGCGGCCTTGCTATGAATAATGAAAAGCCTGCACAGTAGCTTGACATCTTTCCTGCAGACTGCCAGACCGACCACAACATCCACAGCCCACCGCCATGTTTATGGATGAGATGTCGTGCGTCGTACCGCAGGGACAGGTCGCAAACCGGACCCCACGAAATAAAAAAAAAAAAAAACCTCCGCCATCTGCACCGCTGACATTTCCCACACCAGTGAAAGAGTGCGAGCATCTGGTGTTCACCTCTCGGCTTGTGCAGGATTTGAAGTTGTCGTAATGTCATGCCACCATGTGGTTTGTGTGCAGGGACCAGTGTGAGCCACATGGCGTGTACAATGCAGTCGGACTACCTTGTTAGTGTGTTTATGTGTGCTGAATTCCAGTTTCTTTTTTCAGTGGCCTTGATATTGTTACTTCACCTTTGGCTCCAATATATACAAAATACTGACTTCATTTTTTTGATGCACTGTGTGACCAAACCCTTTTGCCACCACTCATTGGCTGTGCATACACAGAAGGTTGGCATGGCGTTAATCTGATGCTGTCTGGTCAGATTTTTCACAATATCCATATTTAGTTTAAAGGGGACATATCATGCTTCCTATTTTTCAGGTTCATACTTGTATTTGGGGTTTCTACTTGAACATGTTTACATGCTTTAATGTTCAAACAACACATTATTTTTCTCATACTGTCTGTCTGAATATACCTGTATTCACCCTCTGTCTGAAACGCTCCGTTTTGGCAATGGAATTGCGTTGCTAGGAAACAGCTTGGGTCCATGTTTACTTCCTGTCAGCTGATGTCATTCACATCCACTGCAACAGGAAATAAACCTGGGACCCATTTAAAATGTTTAAAGCTGTGGAATTGTCTAAATATTGTAGATTTGTGACATCACAAATGTACAGAAATCCTGACGGGCTTGTTTCAAACGCACAGTTTCTGAATACGGGCTGTGTGTATTTTCTCTGTGGATTCAGCATTTTGATACTTTCACAGTATTCATATACAACTTAAAGCTGCTTTATGATATAAAAGACATGAAAATCTCACTTTTTACAATATGGGACCTTTAAGTTCTTGTACAGATTAACCATACTTCCCCTTTTTTTTCTTTTTTTTTGACATATCTTCCTTAACTTTAACTATACCATAGTTGTCATGTGCAGATTTTGGAAAAAGCCCACTTGATGTGGCTAACTCAGACTGCAGAAGTCCCATATTTGGTACGGCTGAACTTTAGAATGAACTTTTGCATGGAACGGAGACGGCTTTGTAGAAACCCCAAAGGTACCAAAAATATTGTACTGACATTTTTGTATCACAAAATACCCAGCCCTACAGTCCAATACAACACCACAAACTACAGCCTCAAAACATTGAGTCATGGAGTTGAATCATCACATCTCTGACAACAAAAATGGATCACTTTAACACTGTATTTATTGCAGAGTTACATGCATAATAATACAGTTTTTCTTACCTCTTGGGACTTATTTAGAGAGCAGCTGCAAGGACACATGGCCTTTATCACCACAAGCCTAGAAAGGGTAACTGTCAACCCTTAATTCACCAACAGAAGGTAGAAAACTTCTGTGACAGCCTGTTTATCTACACATTATATATGTGAGATCAAACCAAGGACAATGGAGATTACATATTGAATGCAAACATCATATCGGCTCTTAACACCATCTCTCTGTAGCATGTCAGGCAAATATAATTTTTCGCTACATGAAGGAGAATACATGATTACTGTAGCAAAGACTCCTCCTGTCTGTATACAGCCATGTGTAACAGGAACAAAGAAGATGATGATGGGAAGAAGAACAAAGGAGGAAAACAGTAGAATACAGAGAAAGGGATATGACATGTATAATGCATGCCAAACAGAAAAAAGAGAATAAGTGAAAGAAATAGTTTCTTATTGCTCAAATGGATTTATGAATTCATTTTTTGCACTGTTGTTAATTCTAAACTGATAAATGCTCAGTTGCGGATTACGCAGCAATGTCCGAAACCTGACACACGCAGATAAATGCATGCAATGAGAAGCGGTTTCATGTCTATCTTTTAATTTGATGCTTTGCTTCGGCAAAATTGTTTTTTTTTACTTTCATGCCAATAAGGTGCAGAAAGTGAAATTTAATTGACAGAAACAAAAAAATGTGATGCGTGACGAAAGTCAGAGAGATGGAGAGTCCTGACGTGAGTGACAGTGGTCAAATTCACAAATACACTGTTTAACGTAAGCTCTGGTTTCTACTGTATAGCCTCTCAAATGTGTCACTATAGCTTCTCAGCAGCAAAAGCAACAACCTTATTAAAGAGCATGTGTTCTGATTTAACCATTAAAAAAAATGTGTGTGAGGCCTTCGCTCTAGCATTTGTAACCCAGCGCCTCGTCAGCAGCCTGTTGGTTATCTCTCACGACATGCCCTGGTCCTGCTCCAGGTCCAGGTCCAGGTGATGCCCTCTGCATGCTGAGTGCTGCTTCAGCTGCTTAGTTCTCCGGGAGTGTATCTATTTTCCCAAGCTCAATTTCCTCTTAAAAAATGCCACATTGAGGAGACCCTTCAAAGGGTTTTATGTTCACCACAATGCTTTCTCTACATCAAATGTTCAATGTATGTTTCCCTTGGGTTAATATGTTGAAATCATCCACCTACAGCTTACTGTGATGGTATATATTCCTTGAAACCTACGTCCTGAAATTTGGTGCAAGACAGTTTTTTTTTTATTTAGACATTGATATCAACACAGCGGCTGAACAGATTTGTACCATTCAAACTGCATTCGTCACACTGCATACTTTTCCCTTTGTTCTTTTGCAATTTGAACTGCGTAGCTATAGCCCTTACCAAACTCTTACATTGTTAGTTTGTATCAAGAGACGCACATGCTTTAAAACTCAACATACGGCTAGACCAACTCTTTATATGTAGCACATGTAGCACATTTCATTAAGGCTGTCCACAGTGCATGTATACGTTGTTTTCACGTTATATTAAGTCAGAAAAGGACTTCTTCATGTGTGTACTGTGTGCTTTTCTAGGGCAGAAATACTGTGTTTACTGGACCCCAGTCATGTCTTTACAGACACATATCTGTAAAAGAAGATCTCTTGGCTGTCACTTACAAGACCACATTCTCTATAAAGCTTTCAGCACACTGAGGAGCTGCTGAGATTTCCAGATTTGTTGTGGCTCTGGGCTAAAAGCTTCAATTTCACTACAGCATGATATTCCCATATAAACTGGGGTAGTTTCTATCTGTAGGACAGTGACGGTCTCACTCTCTCCGCTTGCTCACTGTACCGCAATATTATGTGGGAGAATGCAAAACCGATCCAAGGCTTCTGAAAAAGCGACTGTTTGATTCAGATTAGCCGAGGCCTGCTTGCAATTACTAATCATTGGCCAAGAGGTAGCGAGTGAGAGATGGATGCAAGGGGGTTTATGGGCTGTCCAACGGCATGCGATTTTGGGCTCTGGCGTCGCCACGGCTGCAGCTCATCCAAAAACCTCAGCCGATTATTCTTTCTTTCTCTCTCTTTCTCGTCTCTTTCTGGTCTGCAGCCATTCTGCCCGTTTTGTGCCTTTTTTATTTGTGAGGAAGAGCGAGTGGGAGGGTTATAGACTGAGAAAGAGAGGGGAGGTGAAGGACTAGCAACACAGCAGCAGGCGATGAGGAGGAGGATGAGGGCAAATATGATGATATATTGAGAAGCAGTGAAAGAGAAGATGGATTAGAGATAAACAAATCTCAAAAGGAGGGGAATAAAAAAACCTGGAATAGTGCCTTTGGGAAGCTCCAAGCTTAGCAAGGCAGGCAGGAGTTAGAGACAAAAAAAAAAGGGGATGACAGGGAGGTTTAAAGTGGAATGGGGAGGAAGGGTGTACTGGGAGAGAACAGTGCACAAATGGGACCAACCCAGTACCCCCACCCCCTCCACCGCACCTCTATGTGTCTGCTAGCGGAGGCGCTCTCCCCTCTAATCTGCTAATCTGACACTTGGAGAGACCAGGCACGCACACATTAGACACTCATATTGACGTGTGCGCCTGAGTGTGAGCACACACACACACACACACAGGAGACTGAATGCCAACATTAATCAAATAGACTGAAGGCGCACATATAATTACACGTATAAACAAACACTGCCAGAACCACCAAATTAACATCTTCACCCACACTATGCAAGTCGTTGCTTCTATACACTGCAGTCAGATGTGTGTGTGTTTGTGTGTTTCTGTGTGTATGCATAGCTCTACCTATATACAACGTGGGTTTAATAAGACAAGCCGGTCTGGAGTGTGTAATTTGCAACAAATGGCTCACTCTCAAATTACAGGTGCCTGTGGTATTGAATGGGAGTCTAAGTGGGCCCATTAAGGCCAAATTGGACTAATTCAATCTGCAGATCTAATTGTTGGACACAGTTGTGGAATTCAGTGGGGTTCATTTGTAGCCGAGTTCCGCTCCAACGAAACGTTACCCAGGACTACAAATAACATTAGTGGAAAGTGTGAGGGTGTGATGTGTTGATGTTAATTTGTACTGCGGGATTCAGTGTGACTAGTTACTCAGGGGGGGGCGATGGGAGTGTGCTGAGGCTGAGGAGTCACTGGAGGATTACCGAGCCTATTCGCAAGATCGGCACCACGCTGATCACTGATCACCGCAGACTATCATTCAGGAGGTTACCATTTCAGTCTGAGCAGATGGATGCAAATTGACGTGCTTGATTTCCGCAAAACCTCATAAATTTCGACTGGAAAAAACATGGCTTTGAATGTTGGAAACACCAAACATACAAATATGTATTTGAGCTTCTGATTTGCAGAAATCAGAAGCAGATGCACCTGTTTTCATGAAAGATAATCAAAATGCCAGCTCTTTTTAAAAACGCTACCTAAACACTGCAAACACAGTTGTTTTGTTGTTTGTGGCCTGAGGCTGAAAAACTGTGTCTGATAGAGACGTCTAAAATAAATTCTTAATATATGTTTTGTTTGTAAAAAATCTGGAGGCCACATGGAGGATGCCCATGCAGCTGGGCAGAACCAATCTGACTCCCGAGGAATGACAGCATCTACTGTGCTCAACTTGGGCCATCTCATCGCGGCTTGTCCAGAAAAAGGCTGGGATCATCAGCGAAGAAGAGGGCGCTGATGAGCCGTACATCCCTCTCCGTAAGTCCCTCTTGTTCTTCTCACTCAAGTTACCATTACCTCTCCTTCTATGTCTCTTAGCCATCCAGTGCTGGTGGACTCTGGCTCTGATGCCAGCCTGGTGGACCAAGAGCTATAGCTAAAAGACTGGGCCTGGACTTCTTCCCATTGTCCAAACCATTGGAGGCAAGCGCGTTAGACGGCCGTCTTCTCTGTCGGGTGACTCACCAAACACAACCTGTACAGCTAATGTTCCCGGACAGTCACACTGAGTCACTCAGCTTCCACCTATTTCAGTCTCCTCAGCATCCCCTCATCTTTTAGTGTACCCCTGGCTAACTCATCATAACCCCCACATGGACTGGGCCTCTGGGAGGGTTACTGCTTTAGGGAAAAGAATGTTTAAAGACTTGTTTTCCGTCCATTTCCCCTTTGGCTCCTTCACTGTCTACTGCAGTTTCCTCTCTCGCTCCAGTAGTTACTGAATCTCCGGGCTCAGAGTTCCCCAGATCTCTCTAATGTACCCCCATGTTATGACCACGAAAGAGGTCTTTAACAAGGCCCGGGCCACCTCATTACCGCCACATAAAGAATATTGTGTCTTTATTCCCTGTCCGCCCCTGAGATGCAGGCCTTGAAAGACTGTGTGGATTCCTCGTCGGCAGCTGGTCTAATCCGTCCCTAGTCTTCTCTCGCCGGAGCAGGATTCTTCTTCATGGATAAAAAAGGACAAGACTCTTTGCCCCGGCATCGACTATCGAGGTCTGAACGACATCACCTTCAAAAACAGGTACTCCCTCCCTCTCATTCCTCTGTTTTTTAACTGTTGCAACGTTTTTTCTAAACTAGACCTGAGGAATGCATATCATTTGGTGAGGATAAGGGAGAGGGATGAGTGGAAAACCACCTTTAACACTCCTAGTGGACACTATGAATATCCGGTGATGCCATTTGGACTCACAAATGCCCCAGCTGTGTTTCAGGCGCTCGTAAATAATGTTCTCCCGGAAATGCTCAAAATTTTTGTGTTCGCTTATGTGGATGATATACTCCTGTTCTCCCCTAATGAAGAAACCCACATTCAGCATGTCTGGTGCGTCCTTCGGCGCCTCTTTGACCATCAACTCTTTTCTTTTTATCTTTGTAACTATCTTGTGTGCATTGAATAATATGGAGAGAGTCATTTATATATAAATCACAAACTACATTTGTGAATCCTTCTGTGTGCATTCATTAATACTGACACTAATCTGACTCCATATGAATTAGTCATGTAAGTAAATATGTATAGGCGCTTATGCATGGAACATACAGTATGAGCCTGTACGGTAGCTGCATGCACAATGAGGTGTATGCATCTCATGGAGCCACTTCAATGTGTGTGTTTGTTTATCTGCGTATGGGCTACGTGCGTTAATGTGTGGGTGAATGTCTCATATGCATCCATGCATGTCTAAAAAGGTCATCTTTAACCAGGCTGCGGTTCTGACGGCCAGACAGAGCCCGAGAATAGCTCGCCACACTTCCTTCCCGCATTAGCATAACAATAAAGAAACCCACACACTCATCTCCTGCTCCCGCTACAATAATCACTTATTTACCTCCCTTCCTCAGGGCTGTTTTGTGACCTTGAATGTAGCCATACACCAGTGTGTATAAGCGTGCGTGAATAAAAGACACAGCGTGTGTTTTATGTAGTGTGTCTATGTGTGAGCGTGACTGTACCAGCGTGTGTTAACATTCAAACCTGCCCCACAAAAGCTGCCGTCCTGTCTTTAACAGTCCCTGCTGTACACACACACACACATACACACACACTTGGGGAAGAAAAACAAGTGAAAGAAAAAAAAACATGGCAGAAATGAGGCAGCCGGCACCTCGGGTCTGTTCCGATTGGCTGGGCAGCGGCTGAAGGTTATCCCAGCTAACAAACATATCACGCCAACCGTGGAAGCACACACACACATACATACACAAAAGGTGTACACACCCATACAGCCCTTTTGTGGCCAGACAATAGTCTGTAACCTTCAATTCTGTGGCAGTGAAATACAAGGTGCATCAAACAAAGTGAGTTCCTTACATAGACAGCGTCGCCAAGGCGTCTGTGCATGGGGCTCGCAGAGGCGCAACAAACGTAACAAAGAAATGGAAGAAAAGTAAATGTACGAAAGCCCTAAAACGTAATGAGAGCAAATGAGATTTTTAGTTAAACAAGCATTTTGGAGGCAGAGCTGCTGAGGCAGAAATTAAAACAGTTCCTTTAAGGATGTCATTACAGAAAAGGCTTTTAATTTATCACATTTAGTTTTATTACATTATCTTTTTATTGTATTCAAGGGAAAAAAGGCTCTAATTTCTACTGTTTGTAATGCCTAGATCAGAATTAGGGCAGCTCCATCTGACATCATCATCAAACCACGTCACACAATGATTTCGGCCGAGGTGAGAAAGTGGGCAGAGCTGAACTTCTTTCTCATGCTCTCGTTTTTCATTCTTCACACAACTACACCTGTCACTTTTCGTTGGAAAAAACGAGTGTTAACACCATAAAAGCCTCCCGAGGGGACCCATTTGTATGATTGATTACGTCTCACCCCTCTCTGTGGCCATTCAGAACAGCTATTAACACCGTTTCCCTTTGGATGTGGTTGGATGACATCCCGTATGAACTACTAGTTCATTTTATAGGCGGCCTATTATGCTCATTTTCAAGTTCAGGTACTTTATTTCGGCGGGGCGGGCGGTCTACTAGAAAACGCACGCTCTTACATGTCTGTGCTTCTGAAACAGTCCATTTCGGCGCCCATCTCTTTAAGGCCCCCCCTTCCCGAAAAGCCCAGTCTGCTCTGATTGGTCGGTCTTACCGTATATCTGCTCTACTAACACTTTTGCAGCCAAGGACTGTAACTGGCCTTCTGTGACATTACTGTATCATCCCTCTTCTCAACCCGCAGGAGTTCTGTTGAAAATGTTCAGCAGCCAGATTTGCTATTTGAAAGCATTTATAGATGAAAAGTCAAGTCAATATTAATCATGGTCAATGATGAATAAGTAAGGTTGATCAGCATACTTGGCAACCTCCAGACATCATAGCCTAAATTAATTCCGTTTGGTGGTTTGCGATGCTTTTATAATCATCTCTATTTGACAATTTCTATGTGATGAAACTAGATTCTAGAGATGACACATGAAGTTCAGTCAAGAAGACTCTCTTTACACTCTCATCCATTCACAAATCTCTCTCTCCCTCTCTCTCTCTCTCTCTCTGGCTTCTACTCAGCGTTAAACTAACCAGATTTTGCCACGATCTCCCTCAGCCAATCACATCGTTGCTGTCAAATTTTCAAACCGTTCTGCTCTCTGCTGCATTCAGTTGACATTGCAGTATGAACCGATGCGACCTTCCTCCACCCCATCGCCTCCGGTCTTCATCATATTCAGAGCTCAGAGTAATTAATAGCAGCTATAGGCAGAACAAAGCTGTCTGCCGTGACAGTTATAGTTGGTACTACAGTGAAGTCCTTTCCTTTACAGCCACCTGAAGGCAGCAGGTATCTGTTCCACCTGCACTCTCTAACTGGAGACGTGATGTCAAAACACAATTATGCACATACACAGATCCGCTGGTTCCATTTTGCAAAACAACCACAGAACCCCTCCGTGTTTATGTGGACATCTAAGTGTTGTCGTTTTTATTAATTATTCTACACAGTTTCTTCTGCACGTCAACAGACTGGCTCACTAAAATAGAGCCCTGCAGTGTCTTCCGGTTTCTCACGGAGCAGCAACTAACCATCGACTTGTGGAGGTACAGAGATAAAAAGACAGAACTGTCAGCTGCTGATTCTGAGGACAGACAGGATGGACATCTGAATATGATGCATCACTAATAACACGTTGAATAAAACACCACACGGTAAGTGGTAATCAGCCCGTACTCGTCTGAATGTTTAAGAGTTGTTGTTTTTTTCTTTTCAGTTTTGAGTCAGCAGCAGCTGAGCTGATTGCAGGTTTAAATATCCTCAGTCATATGGATCATATTGGTTATCCTGCAAGTTTCAGATTTGTCAATCCATGAGGTCTTGTGCAGCTTCTAACTCTGAAAACATCAATTTTCGTAAAAACTGCCAATATTCAAAATCTACACAGTTGATTTATCACCTCAAAAAAAAACCACTCACAAATGCAGTGATGTTCACACATGACAAGCAGTTTGTAAATGCAGGTTCAACAGTTTGTATATCAATGTAACAACATCCAAATATGTTTTCGATGAAAATTGCAAATACATAAAATACATATATTTGTGGATTTCTATTACATTTATTTAAAATTATCTATTCAATTTATTTAAAATAATATCTATTTTTGTGCGCATCAGGAATATATTTATGAACCTTATTTATTTATATGTGGATTTTGTTTTACATTTATATACAATGATAACTATTTTTGTGCACATTTTTATGGAGAGAATCATTTATATATAAATCAAAAATATACATTTGTGAATCCTTTTGTGTGCATTCATTAATATTGAGACTGATCTGACTCCAAACTGGTAGTCGTCAATTTAAAGTGCTTTAGGCCGACATAAAACATACAGTAAAAGTCATTAATAGAAGAAATATAATGATAAATGTGACCTTTTATATAACAAAGATGAATGTGTGGAATTAAAAAAGACAATATCTCTGGTTCTGCTGCATCAATTTTGATACTTGTCCATCGTGATCCAACAACTGTCCATTGCTTGAGCACTCTTTTTATATCATTTATTGTTTTCGCCATGCTCTGAGTAAGTGATGCGCTCTCAACCACCCTTTTCTTAAAGTAGGAGAACATATTGCAAAATAAATCCGCAGAATATTTACATCATTATGGAGAGCACAATAATTCCATCATAATGTGGTCATTAATATAAATGTACTGTATATAAATGCAGTAAATTGCATTCACGTAGTTTCCACTTAACCACATTCATGAAGTGAATTTTTCCACTTTACATATTGTTGTCCATTAGACCCCCGTCCTCCTGTCTCTCTGTCTCTCTCTGATTGCTGATGTCAAGCTGAGCTACTTCATGTCACACATGACTGAAGCCAGCAGTCACAGTGAATTATGGAAAGATGGGCAGGTTTTGGTGTTAGCTGAGGGCAGCGGCGGGGCACTGTCGACCTGTCAGGATTTAACCCGATCTACCATCCCGGCAACAATGCCTCCATGAATGATTTAGAGCGGGTGAGAGAGAGTACAAAGCTTTTGTTTGGCTCTCCCCACAGGACTCATCCTCCATTTCACCCTTCCAAAAACAAAACGCTGAGGGTAACTGACTGTAAAAAAGGGTGTGGCTCGGTACATCCATCAGCACATTTCGATCTTTTTTTACAAGATAATCTTGAACTAACATAATAAAACACCAGCAATGCAACAATACACCCAAGGTGCACAAAACAGTACCAAGAGGTGATTAATTGGAATGCTTTTGGCCATGATTTGTGATCAATATGTGCTTTTTTTTCCTCGGCAGCACACAACTCACACACAAAAGGAGGGCTGTCGGTGCTTAAGGGTGGGAATGGATTGCACACAATAATAATTCACTCCAGTGTGCGAAGCAAAACAAAATATCTGAGCAATTAGTCAATTAAAGTTGAGAGCAAACAAGATGGTTTTACGCCAGCCTGCAGCCAATCATTGGATTTTAATCATTAGAGGGCATTCTGGGAAAAGCTCCAGATTAGGTGGTTTGTGGCTTGAAAAGCAGGCTACTTCATTTTCACACGTTTCTTTAGCCTCATTTGTTCTAATAGCTCTTTGTCTCGCTTTATGAGGGCAAGAGTTTAGAGAAGAGCTCAGTTTGCTACAACTCAGCAGCAAAAACAGCTCTGGAGGAGCTGAAAAAGTCTGAAAAACAACCCTGAAATCAGAATTGGGACAGAGTCAATGTGTTGCAAGTCACAAAAAAAGTCTTATGTCTTGTCAAGGAAGTGTAGTTTAATTCAAGAAATGCAAGTCCCAAGTCAAGGCCGGGTCCTAAGCAGTGTTTGAAGTCCAAAACAAGGAAATAGCAACAGCGGCAATAGGCTAACTTTACTGCTACCCGCCAATGGGGTCATCTGTATGTTCCCAAGGTCCTATGATCTTGATATAAACTAACGTTGTAAGAGATTGGTAAGGGCTTCCGCGCAGGGATATACGTAGGCGTTTCAAAATGCTGTTTGAATGGTAAAAAGCCGTTCACTGTGGAGATATCAATTTCTAAAGTCAAGAAAGCTGCAAATTTGAGGGCATAGGTGTAACATCAGAAGGCTTTTAGTTGTAGGTGGGCGATTTCAACATATTGACCCAGAGAAACATACATTGCTGAGAACATAAAATCCTTTGAAAGGTCTCCTTAAAGGTCCCATATTGTAAAAAGTGATATTTTCAGGTCTGTCAAATACTGTTAAACTATCAAAACGCTCAATATATACAGAGAAATACACACAGCTCGTATTCAGAAATTGTGCGTTTGAAACAAGCCGTTAGGATTTCTGTCCATTTGTGATGTCACAAATATACAATATTGAGACCATTACATAAACACAAACATTTTAAACATAAACATTCTAAATGTGTCCCAGTTTAATTCCTGGTTGCAGTGTATGTGAATAACATCAGCTGACAGGAAGTAAACATGGACCCAAACTGTTGCCTAGCAATGCAATTCCATTGCAATGCACTAAAATGGAGCGTTTCAGACAGAGGGTAAATACAGGTATATTCAAGCAGACAGTATGAGGAAAATAAAGTGTTTTTTTTAACATTACAGCATGTAAACATGTTTTTAAGAAACACAAAATACAAGTATGAACCTGAAAATTAGCATAATATGGGACCTTTAATGCTCCATGTTAAGAGGATATTGAACTTGGGAACATACGTAGATATGCTTCTCCAATTGGTGACAGCTAAAGTTGAGATATTGCCAGTTGTTTAGTGATGTTACAAGAAAATAAAGACAGCTACCAAATCTTGGATTTAATTTCCGTTACAATGCAGACGGTGTCAATGGCTCACTGATTTTGTGTTTGCAAAGTCGGCATAGCCTACTTAACATTAGCTCTGACCTTAAGCCATAGCAGGCCATAGAACATCAATGCTAACCTCAGCTTTGTATTCTTTGTGCAGCCAAATGTTGCCCAAAGTTGGAAGTCGTTGCATCTCCATCTGTGATCTTTTAATCCACATTTAGCATGTTGCCATTCATTTTCTGTTGACTGCATTATTACATATTAATGTGATAATCAGAAGTAGACCTCTTGTGTTGTTTGTACTGCCAGACGTACCTTTGGATTGATTCAAAGTGTATCTGTTGCCAGGAAAACAAAGAGATGACTCACTGCACACTTTTTTATGACAGCTTTTTCATTTCTGGGCATGAGAATGATATTAAGCCATTCCAAGTCAAAGAATGAGATCATGAGTCACTGGCATTACGTCAAGGTTGAGTTGCAAGTCACACACCACACCTATGTTGGACACTTCACATTCATAACAGATTTGTATAGGATCTATTGTTTTTCCAGCCCATTGTAGGGATTAAGAGTCCATCAGTCTGAATATCTCGGTCCCTGCTTCATCGATTTAGACCGTTCTTTGTTCAATCCGTCTCTTGTGAGTCCACTGACTTCACGGAAGAGAAATAGCACCGTTTGAGTGCACCTCTGGGAGCTGAACACCACAATGACGAAAGACAATCAAATCTAAACATGTTCCAACAATCATTTGACCAATTTAACAAACAGCAAATTGAACATTTGAGCATCCATCCATCCATCCGTCCATTTTCTATAGCCATGTATCCTTTCACAAAACTGTAAAGCTTTAATAACTGGGGTTGAAAACGTCTTTAAATTTCTGATTTCCTACATATATCCTCTTTCGGGGCCTAATGCTCTCTCATTATTCCCACTGTGATTTCCTTTACCTCACCACTCTCATCCTCCTCCTCCTCCTCCTCCTCCCCGGTGTCTGCCCTCTCTCTCTCCTCATCTCTTCATCATTTACCTGCCTCCCTTCACGTCTCTGCCCGAGCGGGTGAGGAAATCAATCACTGATTTGTCGATTCTCTCTGCAGCAGCTCACACCCAGACAGGAGTTTTTAACCATCGACCAGCTCCTCCCTGCCAAGATTCAAAAGGTTTGAAGACTGAGCGGAGAGAGTGTGAGCTCGTGTGTTGTGTGATTGTGTGTATGTGTGTGTGATTTCAAATAGAAGTTCAAACAAAAGGGGGAAGACAAGCATCTTCCTCCCTCTTTCCCTAAGGATAGACTCCTGTCTCATGGTTATTCTTTTTTTCTGTCTTTCTTTGTTTCCTACACTGTAAAAAATAAAACATTTTTTACAGTTTTTTTCAAGAAATTTTACATTTTTTGTCTGTATTTCAAAATGACAGAACAAAAATGTAAAAAATTACATGTTTCATTTGTGATTTATATGTAAATGGTCTTATATTTACAGTATTTTTGTAACCACAATCGTAATTATCTGTATTAAAGCTTTTCTTGATAATTTTTAAAGATAATTATTCTGTTTTTTAGAGGTTTCTGACTATTTTAACAATTAATTTATTTTAGAAGAAAAGGATTTCATGGAATTGTAAAAATATTTCTTGTAAAAATACAGATTTGTTTTTACAAAACTTCTGAGAGTTAATGTAAATTTGGGCTTTTGCAACGTAAAATTCCATGTTTCATTTGTGATTTATATGTAAATGGTCTTAGATTTACGGTGTATGACTATTCTAACAATAAATATATGTTAAAAGTAAAATATTTCTTGTAATATTACAGTAATAAAGGCTAATTATATAAAGATAATTACTGGGGTCTATTTATGTTAATTAACGGACAATATTTTTCAGTTATTTTATACTATTTCTTTTTACAGTGTATGTATCACACGCACGCACACACAGACACACACACACACTGTTTCTGTTGCCTGTGTTATTATTTAGCGAGCCCTTGTGTCTATGGAGATTTCTAATGATAGGGCTGGGTTAGTTGTGCTGCTGTTATTAAGATTTTACAGGATGCGAACACACACTCACACACGCTCGCAAACACAACCCCCGTCATTGTCCTGTCACAGCCGCGAGCTATTTTTGGAAACCTTTCCCACAGCCCTCAGTGCAAAATGCCTTCCCTCCCCTCTCTTCCCACAGCACCCGTCAACCCTCTTGTCGCCCTCTGTCACCACGCCAGCCAATCAGCGCCTTCTCTGAGGCGCCTCTGACAGGAAGTAAAGCTGACAGCCCACCAATCAACTAATAACTACTCTCTGCAGCAAGACGGTGACAAGGCTCATTGTGGATATGGATGCAGTATTTATGGTTATTTATGGTATAATTACAGCTTGATGACATGAAAACACTTCGCTGTGATATGAGACAGGCTTGCTGGCAAGGAACCCACAGACACACAGCACGACAAGAAGGAGTCCTGATTCTTAGATGCATTGTGACTCTGCTTCATCTATAGTTGTTTTTTTTTTAATGAGAAGGATGCACTGCACAATTAACCTACTGTTAGGTAAATAATTTAACACATTTGGGAATTCATGAAGTTGAAGGGAAAAGGGGCTGAATAAGAGTCATGTAAGCAAAGTCACGCAAAGATAATAATAATAAAGAAGCCTCCAGTGATTTGAAATTAATCGAAATGAATCACTAGGTGTGCTACGTGTCTACTTTTTAACATAGTATCGGCTATTGAGCTCGATCTGATCCTTTGTTTTACGTCAGCTGTCACATAGGTGTTTTACTCATGAAGCACAGCAACACGACGAGTGCAGCCGCCCTAAATTCTCCAACTGTCCGCTGTCTGTCCAGCCCAGGCGCACAGCAGTTCGTGAAATAGTCACAAAACTTTATGTATTGATTCGTGTACATAGACACAAATAAAAAAATTTTTTCTGATGGTCAGCACAAAATCAATTTGTATGTAATCCATGTATTTGTGAACTGGGAAGTATAGAGAGCAGCGAACGCTGTGTAGGGAGGAGGTCAGGGTGGATGGGTGGGTCAAAAAACACCGGATTTTCGCCCAGGAGACCGGTGTTCGTGTCCCGTGTGTTGATTTATTTGCCACGTAACTTTTGTACTTAATAATAAAATATTATATTTTTACTCATAAAAAACATTTTGGCATTATGATGTTTTATAAGCTGCTTAGAGCTTGTGTTAGGACGTTAAACAGGTCATATTTCGCTCTCTAATATCTATTTTATATTGCTTTAAAAACAAACATCTCCTTCAAACAACTGGATTTATTCAAGTTTCTCACCAAAAACTAGATTAGATGAGACTAGATTTTACAAGATTACATTTGAACGCAACATGATAGAATTTACCTTCGCCCAATTATAATTTTTACCGAATAGAGCCTGAAACTACCATAATGTAATGTAATGTAAATATTATCACGGTGCTGCCAACGTTAGTAGCTCTCCTGCCGATTTCAACATGGATTTGATGTAGCATTATCTCTGATCTGCGCTTGAAAGCATTAATGCAGATCTCCCGATTGCATATTTTTTACTGAATATCGTCCTATAACAATCAGCAGTAAAGCTTTATTTCACACTATGATGGTTATGGATAAACTACGGTCCGTTACACCACTACTTCTATGTTAAATCTGACCCTATGAAACACCATAGATCCATAGTAATCACAGAACGTGATAAAACTTTCTCACAAAACCTCTAGAATTAATCCAACCCAAGGAAACCGTCACCCTTTAATCAAGTATACAATTACACCACATGAAACCTTATGCCTCGAAAATCTAACTCGGCCCTCTCAAAGTCACCTTTGCCATCTTTTCCATTTCCTTCTCTACAGAGCTACACATCACAGATAATGAATCGAGACAAACTCTTTTATCTTGTTTTGCCCTGTGGAAGATGGGTGCAAATGTCTACAAATGAAAACCAAGCTACAGCCTGTGACATATACGGTGATAGACCATGGCTATAGTATATAACTTTTTTGTTTTTGCCTCACAAATCAAAACCTCTCCAAGCCTGCTGAGAATAAGTTTGGTTGATTGACTGCTGAAATACACTGACACTTAATTTTTAACACTCATTGGCGAACACAGCCTCCTTCCTGCAGATCTGTAATTGCCTGTGCTCCCGCAGACAAGACACCTGTAATCATTATGGCAGCCTCACCGGTGCAAACCACAACAGAAACAATTCATAAACAGATCAAATGAAAGAGGAAAGAGGGGGAATTGAGGTTAGGGCAGAAGAGAGGACAGAAACAGACTGGAAAGAAAATGCAAAAGCTCAAAAATGGATGCATTAGGAAAGACAATCCTGACGGAAAATGTTGATAAATGAACACTTTTTATCCCCTACTCTAGACACGTCCGCTCACTTCAGACCCCTTCAGAGAGCCCTCCTGCTTCCTGTTCTACACATGGACAGCATCCACTCAGATAGGGCCTCTTCTTCTTCTTCTTCTTCTTCTGTCGTCTCCACAACACACAAAGCTGTCTGGAGAAACCGTTTGTTACTGATGTTGTTTTTTCCGTGTAAATCATTAAGCAGCTTTTTGAATCAAAGAGGCTCGCGGGGCGGTGTCTGGCGAGGCGGGCTGTCAAGCAAGCTGCTACATGCTGCGATCCTCATCTGGCTGAAGAGACTGTATACTCGACGATATTATAGGAGGGGGATACAGGGGAGGTGCTTTGATAGGCACTGAAAATTCCTCTTTTATGTCCGAGTAGAGCATTTGTTTTCAGAATCGAAACAAACTAGTTTGGCCCTCTGACATTTGAAAGTGAAATAAGGAACTCTCAGCATGTTGGTGCCGTCAGATGTTCAAACTAGAACAATGGTGCCAGAGCATCAACACACAATAATTAGCCACATCGGGTAGCACACCTCACTTTACCCAATGTGAAAAATATATCGTTCAGCACCAGCGATGCACATATCATACCTTCAATTGTAGGGCTGCACCTTGTGTTGAATCACTATTAGATTCTGTATTTCTACAGTGCATAAAAGATACTAGAAAAAATTGCGTTAAAAGGTTCCTCCCACAAGAAAATGTGAAGGTTTTTGATTGAAAATAGTTTTACATGATTTATGACCCTTATTTTGTACTATACATAATGCCCCAGAAAGCTTAAAGAGAAAACTTGTTATAGTTATTAAATAATTATTCAATAATTCATACATATCGCAGCTTTTTCATCTGAAAATGTAATTCTTCTGGGAATGTTTGCCTTTTAAAATCATATTATGTAAATCAAAAGAGCAGATTGAGAAAACTTTTAAATAACTTTCTGTTAATAATTTGTTCACAAATAAAAAGATATGACAAATAGTTTTTAGTTTTTTTAAAAAGTAATCAGGTCACAAAAGAGTCAATGCACACAGCCCCGAAATCTCACGGATTACAGACCTGCAAGGTCTGATTGAAGACATAAACATAGCTACGTAAGTATAAAAGAAACGATTCCTCAAATGTATTCAAGTGAATGAACCGACTTTATTCGTCAGCCAGAAAAGTAGCTAAATGGGTCCAAGTTTAGATGCCAAGGGACGATGATAAAAAACTAGTCACTTACTTATTTGACTAGCTATGTGTTGGAAAATTGGAGTAGCTGGTTCAACTCATACACTGATGCTCATTTTTATCCCAATTTCTGCGTCTATGTTTTCCAAATAACAAGTACCAAAGAGGAGATTAGACTTCACCATACACTTCAAACGTACGCCCCGTTTCACCCACAATGATGTCACCTACATTAAGCCAGATAAAAGCTGATGCTCATGAGGAGATTAGATTAAACCTAAAGAAGCAGACACAGACAAAAAATGGACAGAGCAAAGGGGGAGAAAAGGAAGGATAGAGAGAGAGATAGAAATAGAGGGGTAAAGAGATGAGGCAGAGAAGGAGGAAGAGTGAATTGAAAATATCTGTGATGAGCGCCATGTAATTACAGTTGCTGTTTCATTATTAATCGTTTCCAGTCCAGATAGGACTTGCATGAGAGTTGTATACATAATTTATAACGGGGACTGGAGCATCCTTTTCTTTCTATTCAATCATGGATGAGTGGATGACAGAGAAAGGGGTGACGGTTGGAGGAAAATATGGAAGTCAAATTAACCGCAAAATACTGCATTTCATTAGAGTGTTGGCTCGCTCTTTGCTTTCATTAAGTGTGCATATTCCAGGCTTTGAATTAGACTTGAATATGAAATTAAAGAGAAAATATGCTATTGCTGTATATGGCCTCACACAGTGTTGTTGCCATAATAGTCCCGTAACCTCATGAATAATCCAAAGAAAGCGTCTGATGAATTGAACCCTATTTTTTAGCGGTTTAAAAAATGCAAAGGGGTCCTTGTTGGTTGACTATTTGATAGATCAGAATTGACTGCAGTGATATTATTATTGCGCCGTTGGATGTATTAAAAACAGGTGTATTATAATTTCATCATCTCAAAAGAAGTGTATTCATACAGGGATTTATTCATTTTATCTGGCTTGAGAGTGCCAACACGCACATCCACATGCACACACGCGCAGACGACCTCACGCTGCTGTTGTCTATCTTGTTAAATCATATGATTGCATTAGCCTGGTGTCCTCTGACCTCGTGTTGTCTGAGCCATCCAGATAGAGGCACGAGAGAGGATTAGAGCATAGTGAAAAGGCCAGAGGGGAGCCACGGCTTACATCCACACCAACACAACGCTGCGGCCTTTCACACAGGGCTTCATAACCTACTGCATTTAGCAGCTGTCATTCCCCGTGTTGGTATTATTAGGTAACAGGCTAAGGCAGATGTACAGAGAAATAACTGCTTCTCTGTAAAAATGAATATTTTATTGATCCCCGTAAGGAAATTCTCTTTCACTTTTGCTGCCGCTACAGGGAGGTCACAGATGGTGTCAGTGACACAATAGCATCCATGGAACTGGTAAAGATGCCTGATCATCATCAATATCTATGACTATGTAATGCCGACCTTGCACGGCAGCTGGATCCTCGCAATGTCACAAGATCGTTGGATCACAAGATCACATGAAAATCCATCTTGTCAGTCTTTGAGCAATGTGTTTATGTTTGAGCCACAGTGCTACGAACCAAACCAACGGACCGATCTGGCAGCTACAGGCGTGGTTTAGGTGTGTGAGACGACACAGAGAGGCGACTGCTGGTTCTAAACATCAATGGCGTTTCCTGAAGAGATTAGATGCTGCGATAGCATGAGCTCTATCAGAACTGGAGAGTATTTCTCCATCGAAAGAAGAGCAAAGAACGACGCTGAAGGCTTTTTCTCGATGGAAAAGACGTTTTCGCTCTTCTCCTGACTGACTTCGGCAAGAGTTTGATTGACAGATGGTTCATCCAATCACCAGCCAAGTATTTTTTTTTGAAAGTGACTGTCCTTTTTCCAATCAATGACGGCTTCTCAGATGGTTCTGTGAAACAAACCATTACTGTAACGCATAACAGACGATGTAACACAGGTTCTTGACACCGAATGACAAATGCCCATTTGATCTTCAGTTTCTCGCCCTCAACTTTGACCCCAGCTCATCCCTCAGTCCCTTAATCAACGCCACTTAACATGCTGTTTCAATTTTCAAGGAAATCTTACCAGTGTTTTTGTCTAGTATATATTGACTAATCTGCATTTCTAAAGTAGACAATCATTTCCCGAAATTTTGTGAAAGTCAATTTGAGTCTAAAGTATCCGAGAGTGCAGTCTCTCTTCTCCTGTTGCCTCAACAAACCACAAAACAGCTTTTTTTACCTTTAGGCTATAGCACACAAACACTGATACTGTACTACTGCACATGGTCTCTGGTGATGCGTACCAAAGCTCACCAGCATAAGTTATTAAAGAGCACTGGATGAGTTAAGGCAGAGGAGAAGAGGTCCTCTTTGACGCTATACATCGTATGCAGGCCTGAATATGTATACAACATGTGTAGTAATGCTGAGTTGTGATTTCATCCAGAGGGTTCTGTGACCCTCAGGGAAAACGACTTGGTATCTGGGTTGATAAGGCGGTACTTTGGCCTGCAGCTAATAAAGCAAACACTATCCCCATGAGCGTTTGGGAAAGCGAGAAAAAGCTGGGGAGTGGGTGGAGAACGGGCTGCCATTTATGAACACGGAGGCATGAGAATGTATACCCACGTACAGTAGAGATCATATCACATACACAAAATGGAGACAGCAAAAGGAAGTAAGAAAAGGGGCATATACACTCCTACAGATCTCCACAGAATGATGTTAAAAAGGATCTTTATGGATTTTTATGTTGTCTGCGACATTTACTGGGGTTAGGGTTATTGTTTTTGTAGATAAAAAATGCCGTTTTATGAACCGCCAGTCTGAAGTTGTTACGTTATCGAGCATTTGTCACATTTAACAGCCTTTATTAAATGTTTAGAGGTTATTTGGTCCCACCAGTAGGAACCACTACATCCACAGATGTTACATGAAGTCAGTCAGACACGTGCTCTCACCATCAATCTCCATCACCCCCTTAATCATACACACATACACTGTACACCTCGTCCTCCACCACCAGCCTTCTCCTTTCATGTGGAGCTAATTAAGTAACAGTGTTGCTGTTAATTAATTACGAGCCCGCGCTAAAGGCCCCCTGCTCGTTTTGGCAAATTAACGACGTCCTCATTATTGTTGCTGTCTAAGGAGCGCCCTGGGTTTAGGCAAAGTGTGTGTATATTGCATTTGCGTTCGTGTGTATGTGTTGCAGGTGTGCTAGTATTGTAAAAAAGCGAGGAAATAGCATGATTGGTGGCTTGAAGGTGGCACAAGTATAAGTATATAAGACAGGATTCTCAGTTGTATGCCTCCGCAAACCAGTCAAGTTACATTTTTACATCCGCGTCCGTCCTAAATGTCATCACTTCATCATTTTATCCTATTAGACATTTGTGTGAAATTGTCATAATTAGCATATGAATTCTTGAGTTATGTGAAGTTTGAAAGCGCCAAATGGAGCGAATTGAAGCGGGGTATAATAAACCCTCCCACCTAGAGGGTCTGACACTGAAGGAACAGGGCATGCTTTTCAAATTGAAGTCTTTTCATGAGTTTGTTTCTGCCCCCAGTTTATTTGGTTTTTCAAGATTATTTTTAGGGCATTTTATGTCCTTATTTAAAAGAAATATGGCTCAACCATTGGTTTGCGGACTGCCGTTTTGAAGCCCAGAGTTCGGCATTTTGGCCATCGCCATCGCCATCTTGGTTATTTGCAACCAGAAGTGACACGAGAAGGCGGAGCTAAGTACAACCGACATTTTCAGACGACCAAAAATGTTACATTACTTTGATGAAATGAAAACACGCTGTGAAAGGGTTAAAGCTCTAAGGCGAAAACACGAACAACTCCAAGACCAGACAACACCGTGGTAGCGACCTGTCAACCACAAGGTAGCCACGCCCTAAAGCACACCCTGCTTTATGGTCTATTTGACTCTAAATGGGACCATAATTTACTAAATGAACATCATGTTGTATTTAAGAAGACTTGAAACTAGCGATTGAGACCATAAACTCATGTTTACAATGTTTACTGAGGTAATAAATCAAGTAAGAAGTAGACTCATTTTCTCATAGACTTCTATACAATCTGACTCATTTTTGCTACCAGAGGAGTCGCCCCCTGCTTTCTTGATGTGTGGCAGCATTTCCAGCCCTACAAACACAATGTAATGAGTGTCAATGCTGAAGGGCTTTAACCCAGAGCTCTGCAGACAGATCTACATCTCTAAACCCATTTTCACATTTGAAAAAGATGTGTAACCTGTTGGCTTCTGTTTGCTCTCATCTCAGACTTGACTTTAGGTCTCAGCAAACACATTGCACCCATCCGTACACTAAAACCTCTGCACACTGCCCTCAACTATTTTGTGTGAACATAGCGCCGCTCTTTCATCCTCATAATAGCTGCTATCGCACGCTTTGAATGAACTTACAACATGCATACTGGAAAGCCATCGGGAAGGTCAGCGTAATATGATATAAACCTGCGGATTTAGTCTTTAAACTGGGAGTTGAACTTGGCCCCTAACAATACGTTTTCTGCTTTCTAATTCCGGCCTTGTATAGTGCACCTCCAAGTTGTTACACCCTTAGAAGCAGATGCAGAAATATCATAGTTGTAAGTCCACATCAGGAGCCAATCACCACACGGAGCCGTGTGCAGTCAGCTTGACCGTGGACAGACACGTGCCAGGTCTACACACAAGATTCAATTAGGTAATTGCAGAGGTTTGAAGTGGGGTAGACAAGAGCGCAGCCAAAAGGCAGGCAGTGGATTTTAGTCTTGGCCTGCCTTTGGACCTGATCTGGACCCAAATTCACCTTGATTTGGAATTGATTTAAGATTGCTGGTGTTGATATTAGCCCTAAAAGTATTGATACAGATACGTGTCCTGATTGGGAAATTGCCTTTTCACTGTAATCCTGAAAGCTGCAGCATGCTTTTGGTGCTTCTGGTGCAGCTGGTCTTCCAGATTCAGGACACATATTCAGGCTTTATTCAGGAGTTCACTGGTTAAAAGATGAATTTCTTATCATCCAAGTCATAATACACTCAACGGGTATGCATGTAATCACCTGCCTGGTTATTGAGCCTAACAGAGTATCTCTTCCCTGTGCTTTTGTCAGTTTTGTCAGTGCTATTTGTTTATCATTTTCTACACTCATGCACCAAGATCATGTTCTATTTCTGTACTGTTCATGGGAATAAACTGATTCTGAGTGTGTGTGTGTGTGTGTGTGTGTGTGTGTGTGTGTGTGTGTGTGTGTGTGGTTGCGTGCATGTAACCAAAGAATGTGCCCGGCATGCTTGAGAGTCCAAGAAAACAAGAACAACAAAATCTCATATTTCAAAAAGGCGCTGACAAGTTAACATGCTACGCTGTCAGAGTCACTTTACACTTCTCATATTTCACTCTAACCCTAACCCTCCCTCAAACACCAACAAGTTCTGCCATTTATATCAATTTGTTGTGTTTTTGCCGCGATGCCAACAGATTAATGCAGACATGACTAATGTCCCGCCAGACATCCATCACTCTTCCGTCGACTTTAACGAGCGCGATGTCCTTGTCACCCTGTCGTTTCCCTTTTTCCTCCTTCCAGCGTTGCTCGCGTTGCACAAATCACACGGTATTTCCATATATTAGAATATCAACACCGCTTGCTGGCGTTGTCTTCACTTAGGCGGCGGCGACAACAATGTACATTAATGTGTTAATGCGACGGCGTACGACAACAGTGTCATCAGTGTTCCCTTGAGGGTTTGGCTTTAACATGGATCTGCCTGAGTGCGAAATCTGATTTATGAATATATTCTCACTGCTTTCTGGAGTGTTAAAACACCTTGAAAAGTGCTCTACAAATAAAATATGCTATTATTCACTTGTTCCCGCCTCGCTGTCTGAGTTTTGATGTATAACTGTTGGCAGTTGCGTGGTGGCAACATCAATTAATTTCCCAGGGTCAGTGCTTTTTAGCAGCAGGCCCTCCCAGTCCCGACATCTGTGATTCATTACAGTGGAACGCATAATTGCCAGTGACATCCGGTTATTTGTCAGGAGCATCCAGAAGATCGCTACCAGGATCATTATTCCTGTCCCATGAATTAGCAGTAACCCCCTCAGCGCTTGATACAAAAGACGAAGAGGGAATATTACATCGGTGTAGTCGTGATGAGATTCAATCACAGAGCAGTAAAGCTGCGTGTAAACGGATTAACCCCGAATAAACCTTAACAGGGTTATGGCGTAATGGCAGAAACAGCCATACACTCCACCTGTGACTCAGAAAGACTCCATTTTTCTATTCATTTTTTGACTGATGAGTCTCATTCAGACTCTTGAGCAGGTCCATTTATCCCTCAGTCATGTTTGACTGATTGCATTATATTCCAGCCGTTCAGAGAAGTGAGGGGGAAATATTTAAGATAGCCAAAACTCTAATAAATGTCATCCGGTTGTCAGTAGCAGTGTTGCACTGAGAGGACTTTAATTTCTACCCCGGGGCGCTGTGGCATGGCTACCTGAATTATAACAAAGGAAACAAGTTTTTTACAGGCAACAGTGTTTTTCTATACAGAGAATTACACTGTTTTTTTATGCTTTTTATTGCTCATAACCATTTTATGTACCCTGCTGAACTGACATTTTGAGTTTGCTATATGCACACTGTTCCCCTTAAATGGGTATATGCATTTTATAAGCTTTGTGTGTGTGTGTTTATGCGTGTGCGTGAGATTATACGACAGTGATAAACTCTGCTGCTTAACTCACCCGCGGGGAAACACAGTTTAGACTTCATGAGAGGTCAGTCCATGATTACATTCTGTATTAAGAATCCCACAGATGCACTAATGCTTACTGCAGTATGCTGTAGCGCCACATGCACAGGAACCGGCGTTGGGATTACGGCGCCGTGGCTCGAAATAAGAGGCCAGGCGGCCCTTTGCTGCTGATTGCAATAACTCTTTATCCCGGCTACAAATTAACTGCTTCAACAACAGAGGGAAGGGGGCGAGGTGGGGGGTATTAAGGGGGAAAGAGTGCAAAAAAAGCTCCATTAGAGGTCCGCCGAGTGTCGTTTTCATCGGAGCTGTAAATAAACACGGCGGGGTAAAAACTCAGCTCCCCAGTCGCCGCCCGCAATTATGCCCCCGTCGCTTGTTTGCGCCTCTGTGCCGCGGTACTAAATTAGAACATAAAGACCGAGGGAAAAGAGGGTAAAGAGGGGAGTGAGGGCAGGGCACCGGTCGATCTATTAAGTTACATGTGAGCTTATGAGTTTCACTGAGCTCACTAAGTGCTCACTTCCTCCGTAATATCCTGTTGAGCGCCGCGTTAGTGTCTGTTCAAATGAAGCTTGAAAACGACGGAGGAGCTCATCTCAGCGGGGTAATAACCATTGTTCGGTGGTAGGACTGAGCATGCATGGTCAGAAGAAGGTGTGCGACTGAGAGAATGAGAGTGTGTGCTGTTTCCTGCATTGCCATCAAACTGAAAATATGAAAATGAAAATATGAACACACACATTTACATATAAAACACCAAGTCACATCCTCGTGTTAACGAGAAACAGAACTGACCTACCGTCTTCTCTTTCCACAACCAAAGTGCCATGTGTCAGAAAAAAAACAAACTGTTGCATACACAACATGCTTTAGTTTGTGTAAACCTCGTGCCCCGAGGGGAACATCTCCTAATCCATCAGCCCTCTAGATCAAATCCATGTTCATTTAGAGATGAGGCCTTTACTGGCTGACAGTCCAGCATCAGCACAGCAGTCCAGTCACCTTTCATTAGACCCCCAAGACAAGGCTCGCCGCAGTAGTCCTTGCGTTTCCGGTATTACCCGGTGTTCGGGCATACACCAATTACATAACTAGCCCCAACATTCTGCTTTCTTTATAGAAATAAGACCTATTTAGTTAATTTTTTGCACATCAGCGCAGTGTTATCAGTACATAGTTGGACAACGGACGCTACAAAGTGAAAGTGAAAGTGTCTGTTCCATACTTTACTGCAAAACTCCAGCAGCTTCTGTAGGCCAAGGATCGGATGCCTACAGAAGTGGGAACAGACTACTGAACAACCAGGCCAGGGACACACTGACAAAGGAGATCAGAGTAGCAAAGAGAAGCTGAAAAACAAGTTTTCAGCCAACGACCTTGAGTCAGTGTGGAAGGGCCTGCAGGACATTTAACTACAGGAATGGTAAATGATAAATGGACTTGCATTTGTGCTTTTCTAGTCTTCCGACCACTCAAAGCGCTTTTTACACTACATGTCATGTTCACACACACACACACTCACACACTGATGGCAGAGACAATTTTGCAGGATTTAATCTAAAACCTCATTCACACACCGATGGCTATGCCTTCGGGAGCAATTTGGGGGTTAAGTGTCTTGCTTGAGGACGCATTGACATGTGGCCGGAGCAGCCGGGGATCGAACCACCGACCTTTCGATTGGCGGATGACCTGCTCTACACCCTCTGAGCCCCCCCCCCGGTGCCAGGTGGAAACCTGCAGCCCCGTAGCAAAAGCTCCACTGGAAAGGCCAGACACGCAACCAGACATCCAACGTTAAAGGTCAAAGTAAGCGCTCTGCATATATTGAGCGTCATTCATTCAAGATTCAATTCGATAATTTATTGCCATATCGACTGCAGTTGATTAAGATTTTGGAATCATCATCAATTAGGAATCATCTTTTCTTGTAAAATGTCCAGTGTAATGTCCTCACTGTGACATCCTTACCCCCTACTAGCTTAGAAACAGCTGCTATCAAATTCACAACCACACACATATATCTATGCAGGCATGTCACATCCACATACATTGTTTAACAGATGCCATTCTTTTAATATCCCGGTTTACACACACACAATATCCAGACACTCCACTTCCTGCGGCCTCACATCAACACCTCTGTTGTTCAGCCAGCTGAACACGACGCAGCCTTGGCACTCCAACCCCACACCTTGATGCACACACTGTCTGGGTACATTAGCACGTCGAGCATGAATGCGAGACTGTATGCAAGACTGCTTTCCCACAAACCACAGTGTTCTTCTGGGCTCTTTAACGCTGGTAAATGTCAGAGCTCGTCGTGGAACGAGTTCCTAGAAAAACACGATGTTAATACTTGTTGATGCTGGACTGCCCGAGAGCTCTGTGATTGGTGGAAATCCCTCTCTGTCACTCTGTTGGATACAATGGCATATTTTCATAGTTACTATAAAATTCTGTAAGAGGAGAAGACTAAAGATGGACAATTTGGTTTGTTTGACACTGAAGACTATGTCATTACAATACCGAACCCTCTTTGCAACTAAAGAGCATGGTTTCCTTCCAAAAATTGTAAGCAGTCATTTAATGCAACCACAATTCATAAGAAATTGGATAAAATATGCAAACATATTGCTATGGTAATCGTTCTTAATATCCTGTGTATCCATAGTTTCTATCATCATCATCATCATGACCCCATATCTCGGCTTTTAAGCCGGTAGATAAAATGTTATACACCATTTAACGCCAAATTCTTGCCAATAATACAACAGTCCGACCCAGAGCATCAATAAGAATTTTTTTTTCCCTTTAAATGAGGGAAGCCAAGCACATACACAGGGTCTTTCCCAAAACCAACAGTTGCCATTTTGAGCACTTCAATGCATGTTCATAGTCACCAGGTATAGTAGGCGAGTGTGTCCCCAACACTAACCCAAGACTTGTTGCACAGTTTGCCTTATACCAGAATTCAGAGCCAAATATATCCCACAATTCACCACAGTGTACTGCGCAGCCCAGCTGACAGCAGTAATCAACAGATATTAAGAAGTAGAAGTTTGTATACAGTGAAAATATTAATATTCATATCCAAATAGGGACTTGACTATGCTAATTTTGACAAATTTTCTTAACCGATAACCGACCCTCGTTAACCAATTATTAGTGTTGTCGGTGGCGTTATAGCTGTGAACGTAGGTGTGTGTACAGTTTATTCAACTCCTCCGCTCAAGCGAGCTATAGATGGGAGCCAACTTCCTGTATCTGTAACGCCAGCTCAGACTGTCTTAAGGTGGACCAGCTTTTCTCCTTTAAGTGACGAGTTTTTCTCAGCTTTTTAAATAATCATCAACATTTCTTTTAACCGTTTTAACCGATAGAGTTAATCAGTTAAAATGCTTAATGTCGGGTAACAGTTAAAGCACAAACATCCCTAGACTTGACTACGATAGAACTTCCAAACACATGATTCAGTGGTTCATCCAGAAAAGCATCTGGGTTTGACACTGAACCCACTAGTGCTTAATCTTTGATCTTCTTCAAGAACATTAAAAGAACTTTGCTTGAAAAAATGTTTTACAGCTTCTCATGTGCAGAAATCAATAAATACTGAACGCCGCCTGAGGAAGAGCGCTGAGCTTAAAACACATCGTCTTCACTGACCTGCCATATTTCAGATATTTCAGCCACATTTCAGTGTGTTATGTTACATTCCTCATCAACACCATTCTGTAAGGCAGATAAAGACTATGCCCTGTCTGAACCACATACAGGAGACCATATATCAGGCTCTTCCACTATCAATAACTTAGCTTTACCTGATATATTAATCACTCTCCCACACACTCCCTCTCCTCCTGAATCAATTCTCCTCCCAGTATGGGATCTTATAACCATCTGTCCCACCTCCCCATGATGTAAAGTGAAATGTATGTTATGTGTTGGGTTATATTCAGGTAAATGAATGTCCGTCGGTGTCTGTTTTTCAACGTCATGGGACGGCACCAGGTGAAGCATTGTGGGAAGGGAGGACAGCTGCTGAGTCTCACACCCCTTCAGACCATTCAGTGCCACATACCCAGAATGCCTTAGGGTTTAGGAGTCCCCCCCCAGAACCGCCTCTTGCTATGTGTGGTTTGGAGTCACCACAGTAATCCAAGAAAGGAGTGTAACCGCAGAAAGTGGGAGTGGAGGAGGCAATAAACAGGACAGCTGAGTGGAAATGATCACATCCCTCTGACCGCCAGCCTACTGTGCGATGCTGAGTTGCACAAAACTCGGTCGTTTAACAGTTTGATCCCTGCTTGAGGGATTTAATCATCAAACACAGATTGTGTTGAAAAGGACATTATTAGACACTTATCACCCAAGACACATCGCTATCAGCCCCTTTTGTGTCGCACCGACAATAGATGCCATATCGCCGTCCCTCCTAGAGTCTAGACATAATAGGCAAACGTCCCAAAGATGCAGCAAAAGACAGATTGAGGATCACAGATATTCTTGCTCTGGGCAGACTGCACCGGGAAAAGACAACTGGGAGGAAAAGACAGCAATCAAAGCCAAGCAGCCCCGAGCAGGAAGTGAGCTAGTTGGCAGTAGTGCAGATTGTCTATGTTTTGGAAGATGAATGAGTTGGCAGTTAAAGAAGCTTTTGGGGTCCCAAAGTGGGTGTTCATCAGTGCTATGTGCCTTCCTTCTGCCATTTTGGATCAGACAGGACATACTGTAGCATTAGTGTATTATGAAGATGAACAAGAAGGTAGTGATCTGACAAAACATGTCCTTTTCACAATAATGAAATGTGGCTCGTTACTTAAACAAAGCAGTTGGACTAAAAATAGAGAAGAATCTGTTGAAGGTCAGGCTGTAGTTCAACTGTACGATGATTCAATTGATTGACAGAAAACTAACCCTTGACCCTAAAGAACATGTATGATCATCAGTTAATTGTTTTTGTTTGTAAGCTCCTTTTATAAGTCATTTATCAAGAACCAATATTTGCTGGTTCCAACTTCTCAAATGTGAGGATTTGCTTCTTTCCCCCCTGTTTTACAATAACGTAAACTGAATATCTTTGGGGGGTTTTGGACTGTTGCTTGGACAGCACAAGCATTTCAAGACATCTGGGATTATTTTTCACTATTTTTTATTTTGTGGACTAAACAATTGATTGATTAAACACAAAATATAGGTGACAGATTGTTCATTTATGAAGATAAAGGAACGCACAATACATTTATCTATTAACAATTATCCATTGTCAATCTATTGTTTTCTTGGACGCACCTTTGACCTTTGATGGATTAAGTGAACTACTCCAAAATACGTGTATACTGTTTTAAAAAAAAGTGGTATAAAAGACAAAGTGACTAGTAACTCGCCTAGTAATAATAATAATTACCTATTCAAGGCTTTGGGAGTTGCTATAGACTGACAGAGACAGAGCGAGCTGGCAGCTACCTCCATATACCCAGGATGTGCTGTTCCTTCAGGCTCTGTAGGGTTGGACCACTGCCACCTGCCAAGGCTTCCCCTGGAGAATGGATGTTTTTCAGCTTTGAGGATGATTTTGGCAGCTTGTGCTTTGATGAACACCCAAAGTATTATGCTTTTGTAAAAGGGTAGTAGCGCTGTATTGTTCGAGAAACGCGCCAAAGACACAAAGACAATCAGAGCACTTAATTACCCACGATAGTGGGTTAAGCCATATTATTCGACTTGATTGTAAGCGTAAAATAAATAACGTGGAAAGAAACGGTTCGCTGGCTGGCTGCCCTGATGCAACACAAAAAACACCTTGGAGGCAGAACCATGGCCAAGACCAGCATTTACCAAAGAAAGGTTTGGCAAGTCCAACAGTAGGAGGCCCCGAGGGGGATGTCAGCTTAATGAATGAAGTCATAAATTTGATGTGACAGTTGTTGTCGCTAAACAGATTTTAACATGTTTTACAACAGCTCCAAAACACCAGCCCACACTGTGATGGACAGGGATAAAAATTGAAGCGGCAGAACCAGAGATATTGTCTTTTTTTTCCCCCATACATTCTTCTTCATTGTCAAAAACTGGTGCCTACATTACCCACAATACAAATCGCAGACGGTTCAGTCAGAGGTGTGCTAATGGTAAGTCTGGTCTGGTAAGATCACTTCTTTCTAACTCCACACCTCCAGATGTATTTCACTTTTCAAACTTAGTCTTTACTCACAAATGCAGTAGTATTCCCCAAGACCCTTTAATATTGAAGACATTAGAATGGCGTTATCAACAGTATAAAGAGCGTGCATGTCACTGGGCAGCTCTTAAGGTTAAATGGTTGATGTGGAGTTGAAGCTACAGGGCTAGAAAAAAAGAAATCATTCAGGCATTATGCATTCCTCGAACTCTTTGAATCCGCTCATGTCTCAAGGTGCTATGGAGATCTGAGAATTAAAGATCTGACAATGTCAACTGCTACTTTGACCTTAATCCCAATGGAGGAAGAACTTCTCATAATTGGTGTCGGAGGAAGTAACTGTGTCATTGCGCTATTTGATCTACTCTATGGTCTCGGGGTGGCTGTGGCTCAGGAGTTAGAGCGTAGAGGTGTACAGAGACGTCATTATCCATCCCTGTGTCTGTTCAAACAACAAAATGATCTGTCTCTGACTGTATTTGGAAGTGGGCGTGGTTTAAATAGGGCAAATGGTGTATTTTCTAACCTAATATTCATTGGAAGTGCAATTTGTCTGCCTTCAAAGCATGGAATTAATTTAATATTGGAATATAGTTAATTATGTGATATATTTCCACATCCTCATTCTTTTCATCTCTCTTCTCATCTCTTGCCCACTGCTCCTAATGCAGATGGGTTAAATGCAGAAGTCGGATTTCACTACTATATGCTGTGTACGATTGTATGTGACGATAAAAATAATATTTAAGTACTATTTTTTTAAGTTTTTAAGTGAAATCATCTTCAAGTTTCTCGCTAAAACTACATCTTACTTACTAGAGATTACATCGAAGCACATCATGATGTTATAATTGACCTTCTCCCGATATCTTTACTGAATAGAGCTTGAACGCATCATAATGTAATCAATCAATACATCCTCCGTTAGCTGTTTATTTATTTATTTAGCCAAGCAAGACTTTGCTGCTCACCGGCATATTTTATTTTGTTTAGTATAGCGTGTTGCGTGCCTGAGCAACCACATGTGCAGCTCCTGGCCAGTGAATGAGGTGGGAGGTGGTACTTTCTGGGGAGGGAATGTTACTTGTGTGGACACTACCTCACTGCTGGATCAATAAAAGAGCTAAATTACTGAAAAGCTATTTAATTCAGGAAGCAGCGCTGCTACCACCATGCTACTGAGAAACTAGTAATGCCACTATACTTGCAGGGTCACAACTGCCCAAACACTAATAGTGACACCAAAATAAAACAGAACACAGGAGAAGGACCCACGAGGATAAAGAAAGAGTTAAAGCAGCAAAGAGATTCTGAGTTGGAAAAGAGCTAAAGTGGAGAGGAGAGTCACTGTGGAGGCGGAGGAATGAAAAGAAGCAAAACAGAGGGAGAGGAAGGAGGGTTCAGAGGAAAAATAGAAAGGGCGGAGGAAGAGATAGAAAGCGAGAGCGATATATGGTAGACTGAACAGAGACACCCGGCCTGTATGACTGCGGAAAGCTGTAGAGAGCTCAGACTTTAATGGCTCTCTGTGGATTGAGTTTGCGAGTGAATCCAGTTTAATAGTTCCCTATATAGCTTTCTCATCTATTGAAATATTCACTGCATTATCTGGTTAATTCTCCACCTGGCTAACCCATTGATACCCGCCTACGAACACACACAAATCTCTGAAGTCAGGTTATGGAGTAGGGGAAGAGAAGCCACTAAAATTGGAGATAACCTTTGACCTTCTTGTCGCTTTCAGAGGTTATCATTGTGACCTGAAGATAGGGCAGGTCCACAGTGGAACCAGGTCATCATGGGATCTCTAAGAAGAAGAAGAAAGGTAGCATCTCTGCAAATAATGTCAGCGGCAACAAGTAATTTAGACTTGAATTGAGTCTTAGAAAGAGCAGCTTGTTTTTTTTTTTTTCACAAAACCTGCCAGTGGGGGCGAGATAATTTCACGCTTCATGTGTCCGCAATGAGGCATAATTCTTCTATGAGTATCAGATTTAACAAAAATGCATTGTACGGAAGACATACTGTCTTTTGGGACTGAACACAATTACTTTTGGAGATGTAATCGCCACAGACTCTGACCGCACTCAATATCAAAAATCTTTTTAGAGGCTGACCGAACAAATTTGGAAAAAACTTCTCAGTCGAAATCTTCTGTGAATGCATAGTTGCGGCATAGTGACTTTCTCACACGGATGACACAGAGGATTGGATACATCGCAAGCCACGTTAAAAGGTTTAAAAAGGATTCGGCTGCCTGCGAATTTGAAGGCATCCCTTTTTTTCGTCTGACTCACAGTCGAGCACTGTGACATAGCTCACTCCATCTGCTGTAACAAGTGCTTTTTTTTTTAACCTCTGGGGCACCCTTATCCTCTTCCGAGCTCCTCAGTAAATTAATTACCATGTGTTAATTACAGCCAGTACACCTGAGCCCCCAGGCTGCCGGGGCAGGGTTTAATCCAACACTAGTGACAGTCATTAGCTTCATTATTAAGCCTCGAAAGAGCCAAATGCCACTGGAGGGTCTGTGGTGAACTGGCAGCATCTGGAGGACCCAAAGCCTCATAACACCTCAATGCACGTCTCATGGGGCATTTTATAAGCACAGTACGGGATGTTGTGAAACTGTGCCCACCTCCTGTACTTCTATAAAGACTGTGTCTAAATGGCATTTGATGGAAGACACTTTTTTTCTTTCCTCAAGAAATAAATCATTTCCATATACCTCCATGACAGCTTTTATATCCGTCTCAGCTGACTGGGGCGACAGATTCTGAATTCGCCGAGGTCTGACACGGTTTTACTGTTTGTAAGATTCTATTGTTTTGCACAACATGGTATATATTCAACATCCACACAGGAGCTTGCGACTGCATGGTGTAATTCCTATTAGCATATTCATACTGGTAGAGCATCAGCAGGACTGTCTTCTTGGTTGCAGGTGTATTTTTTATGCCTTCATTCATGCCAGATACTTCCACTCTTACCTCCATCCTCCTCTCTCTTTCTCAGTGTCTTCAATTGTGTCACAGTTGACTGGTACAATATTCCAGTTTCCCCCCTTCAGGCGAACACACTAAACAATTTCTCCATTTACATGCATGACGGGATACAGTATCCTTCGCATGTACTTATGCACGTTCATGCTGGCAAACACACGCGGCGCTACACAAACATCTCGAGGTTGGATTCACCATGGCGGCGAGCATTTGTCCGCAACAACTTCAATTCAAATGCTTCCAATAAGAAAGAAATGATGTCCTGCACATTGGCAGGAACTGTAGTTTCTGCAGTAATGTAACATATATGAAAAAGAAGAGGCATTTGCTTTTCTTTGGGGAACTAGATTATGAACATAACAACACATGGGTGTGAATATGTCCCCTTTTTCTTCTCGCTCGGATGTGAAGTTACAGGAGAGGAGTGATGATGACACTCCTGAGAGTTGTAAGTTGGTGAGGAGGAGGAGGAAGGAGCACCCAGCAGACGAAAGGAAGGTGCAGGAAAAGCTTCCACCCACATAGACAGCACGCAGCGAGAATACATAAAAGACAATGAACAGACTGAAGATGTGCAGTTTTTTTTTTTTTTCCCAGCCTACAGTTTTTCCCCTTCAGGTGTTTTCACATAACAAGAGCAGGGAACAAAATGTCCCCAATTTTTTGAACAAAACAGTCATTTTGCAAAACTTCACATTACGCAACTTGTAAGCAAAACAATTTTTAGCATCTAAAAAACCCCATGGAGGAATCTCCTTCTGCATCATGAAATTACATCAGTCCAATCTCGAAGGAGTGAAAAAACAGCTCACTCCACAGGTGCTATCATCACAGCTCAGCTCAGTTTTAATTACCAATGACCCCTCAAGGTACCCCCCACACCAATTACAGGTGTTACTGGACAGGTAGGCTGAAAAAGATGGAGCCGTTTCAGCTTCTACAAAGAGCCATTGTCTTAAGGAAAGGTGCATTTTTTTTTGGAAGATGGCAGCTGCCGCCACCCGTCCTCAACAAACCCCCATGTCGCCATAAACAATGTTGCGTTGACCTCTGCACGAACCGGGTTCAGTCTTGATGGTGTCCCGATGTGAGACAAAGACTATGCGGGACACAGAATACTAGACTGGGTCAGTGTCGCCCAGCAGAACGGACAGAGATGACCCTTAACTACTGCACACAAAGCTGCTCTGTTGGACTGTTTTCGTCAGCTGAGTGTGTTCTGACCAGCTGGGTAGTGTAGCTTGTGAAAATACGCCAAACTGCCCAAACTTTTAACTACGAAAAATAATAGGAATGCTCTCTCTCTGAAATGTCACGGGCATGAAGCGGTGCAGAAGTCTAGTTTTCTCTCAGAACACTTGAATTACAATATGCTGAAAGGTTATTATGGATTTTTTGCCAAATGATGCCAAACACATTCGGCCTACCCTCGCTTTAAGTGTCGATTCAATTCAGTACGCTTCATTGGCATTAATGTAACAAGGACAATATCTCTAAAGCGTCACGTAATAATGAGATTAAATAAAAAAAGAACAAGGTACAATTCATAAAATCAAGTCTCTGACTAAAGAAGAAATATTGTAGGATGAAAATACAGTACATGACCACGATAAAGCGCCACAAATTCAGAATAAAGACACACCGCAAAGTAGGTACAGTTAGCTATAAGATTTACTTATAATGTATATTTTACTACTGACTTAAAACTCCATTCAGACTCAGTTCCTCCACTGGTCTGTCCCTGTGAACACATGTTGTATCGACTAACTCCAGTATTTTTAGACTTTTCACTATGCAGAAAAACCAAACAGGATTAACTATTTCCTGACTAGAAATAAAAGTGTATGCAAAAAACAAATTGGTGGCTTGTAATCCTTGACCTTAGTTTCTTCTAAAATCGAAGCTACAGCCCTCCTTGTGATACTAAACTACAACCAAATGGAAGCAATCTGGATTTGAAATAACAGCTCAGTAGTGCCCTATAGTGAGTGAATGCACCTTCAGTGACAAGATGATTGTAGTCTTTGGGAAGCAAATATAGATCCGCAGGTTTACATACAGGTTTACTGTCAACAACACTCTGAAAAAGGCTTTAGCTGACACTGCCACGGACCAAAAGCTCACGTTGTATGCGGAAACATATCATTGTATCGAGTATAACCTGCTCTTCCAGTTGATTTCCGTTTGTGTTCATTCCCATTCATGGCAATAAAAGCGGCTCCACTCCACCACGGACAGTAAATGTCACAGACAGTGTTCAGTTTCCAAGGCATTGTGAAAGAGCTGGCGCTGTCGCAGCCAAAGTTCAAGACTGACCCTTTTTACTTCCTCTCTTCTTCTTCTTCTTCTTCGCACAAAGCTGCAACACCAAACGACAGCTGCTTCTCAGCACAGTCCGGACCGTGAAGCCACTGAAGCACCGAGGGCAACGGGGTGGCTGTGATCTATACGTCAGTCAAAAAGGTTCACGACGGTTGTGAGAGCAACAATGTGCATGTTTCCACTGACACTGAAAAAGTGAAGTAAAGTTCTGCTGAGTCTAAAGGACAAGGAAACCATTAGCGCAGCATGAAGCAGCCGTATAAAGTTGCATGGGAATTAATTCAACATAATGTTTTTCTCTTTTCTTTTCAGTTCAGATGATTCACCCAACACACCTGGATGAGGTGGGTACAGTAAAGACGCTTCTTCCTCTGCAGTGTGACTCACAAAGCCGTTGACGTGACATCACAGAAACCTCCACAGCTGTTCAGCTACTTTGGAGACACGTGCAACTCTTTTGTCCCTCTGCAAATATCTTTTTTCATTTCAGAACAAAAAAACAAGCTGAGGATGAATTGCTTCGTAGACAATTGCACGGAAGGTGAATGACAGAAACAAACAGCCTGCCTTTGCCATTTCAACACAATTAAGTTTGTCAATCTGATAAGAAGTTCTGATTGCTTTGTTTGAAAGAGAAGGCTAGTGATTGGTATTCCAGCCAGTCCATCACCCCTCCACTTCCAAGGTCACATCCCCTCAGAGGTGAACAGTCTACAAACAGCCCATACACAACAATCTGGCTCCTCTGTGTTTGGTTTCGCAGCTTGCCAGGCTGAATCTGACCCCTGCGGATGAGTTCACAAAGGGGATTCAGTCTTCTCCAGGATGTGCACCCATTTAAGGGTCAACACACAAAGCTCTACACAACAGCTCATGCTGGGAAAAGGCTACGCGCTTGTAAAGTGGACCAGCCCCTATACTGGATTGAGAGGGTTCACATGGAAGGCACAAGCGGGACAGAACAGGCCGGAGCAGATGAGGGTCACAGCGACTGATTAGATGACTTCCTCCATGTCTGGACTGGAATTCAGCGTGGCACTGAGAGACAGCACCAATGGGACACATAGCATATGTGGCACAGTCTGTGTGCATCTACAAACTTAAAATTGAAGGAATGATAGGAGGTTGTGGCTGAAAGCCCATCAGACAAAGAAGCCCAGAGAATCTTACAATCTACAACCTATCTTTTCCCCAATCAAACCAGATCTCTGGGCCTGGCTATGGTCGGCCACTACGAGTTTGACGTGAGGTGAACTAGGACAGCGGAACCAGTGGATGCAGTCAGGTCCAGTATTCCGTCTGGTCTGGATAGACTAGATGCAACCAGCCAAAGCAAAGGACTGATGATTTAAGAATCTGACCCTCAATGTCTTGTAGCATCATGTCATTTGACCTCCATAGTGTGCCAAACAGGCAGAATAAGTCAAAGTATATCTGCCAATATTGGGAGTAAAAAGGGATAAAATGCTGCTTTTCTAGAGAACGACAAACATCAAAGTATAAGATATGATATATCATGATGTACATCTTAATATGACAGGTGTGTGGGGGTTACATTAAAAAAAAGAGGCATTTTTTTAGTGCCTTAATCCACACCATTAGATTTTAGAGCTCAAAAAAACAGACTCTCAAGTTGCATTCAGAAACTATTTCAGCTTGATCAAACAATTTGTGCTAATACTGAGGCTTTATGACTGTAAACCTGCAATTACTGGTTGTTGTTGTTGTTTTTTTGTCCACTTGGGGGCAGCAGAAACAAGTTGTGAACACAACATTGACATATTATCACCTATTAAAGTTGATATGGTGAAACAGTTGCTTAGTTACACATCCAGCAGTTACTGAGCGACAGTATTATTCACTAACAGTTATTAACTATCCAGTCAGTACACTGACTGATTGATTGTGCAAACAAACAGTGCAGTGATCAAATTTGGAGTAAAAAAACCCTGAAGTTCAACGTCAACACTCAGGTTCACCTGAGGTGCTGCCGACAAAGTGGAGGACACATGAGAAACTAAATGCATGCAGCTCGACCACAAAAGGAAAAGGGCATCTGAAAGCAGCCTCTGAAATCCTGTCCAGTCTTATCTCAGTGGGGACACAAAAGGCCGGTTACCTCACCCTCTCTCTCTCTCTCTCCCTCCCTCTCTATCCTCCCTCTCTCATATCTCAAAGTCTTCAAAGTAAGAAAATCTCTTTTTTGATTCTTCTTTTCCAATCATCTCAAGCCTCGATGTGCTGACCGGCCATCTCCGCTAATGCACCCGATGTATCCACATGAAGAATATGTAATTACAGGAGAGTCGCGGCCTGAGAGTTGACTGTGTGTGAAGTCACAGTGCAGCCCAGGAAGGACTCATTCTGCCTGGGAACCATTATCAGATTAACAACCCCCTCTTCTTCTGTGTTCGGGCATTGCCGAAATCTCCTACGGGTGTCTTACTCCCTCTTTCACTGCATGCCTTTCTGCCTCTCTCTGGTTTTTGTCTTTCCCTCTGGTCTCCCAGACGTGCCAGGTTACATGCCATTGTCCAGCTGGGTATTAGATACAAAGCCCACAACAGGGAAAGAGATAGAGATAGAAAGGAGGGAAGTGAGCAATCTGTGATGAAAACGGGGGCAGATGGAAGTGTAAATTTGCATCTCAGGATGTCATATAAGCGCCGGGCAGCAAATCCGAAAATGATATGGAATGTCCTGTTTGGAGATTTTCTGTAATGTTTTATAATGCTTGTGGAACGATAATGATGGGATATTATGTGGGTTTGCAAAGTTCATTTTCAGTCTTGTTTTTTAGCGGCTACATCCAAAACGCTGCAGACTCTGGATAAGTTTCCTCTGATCGTCCACGCAGCCAATCAAGCCCAATTTCCCTGAGCAGTGAACACACAAACACAGTGACACTACGTTTTTTCAAACTTCTTTAACTGGCCTCCCTGTGGAAATATATTGAGTTTCACCCACTGGTGGAGGTTCACACACACACACACATATGACGGGGAAATGAGGGGAAAACCCCTGCAAGGAAACGCTACACCTGTTTTTTTTAGAATTAAAAAAAAATGTCCTGAAATGACACTCAGCAGTGCCCTATTTCAAAGAGAGTGAGAGAACACAAAGAGGGAGAGGTTAGAAAACTATATGGAGGTGTATATAGATATATATAAAGGATGTTGTGAATTAAAGCCGAAGTAGGCGAGATTGGAGCAAATAAAAAAAGTTATTTTTATAAAACGGTCGCTGTATCCTGACAGTAGCACATGAAACAGGTAACCTGGAAAAAAAATCATGCATCTCTGTGTCCTCCAGTGCTCCTAACGGCATCTGCAAGATTTCACGGATCGGAGGAAAACAAGCAGTAAGAGCTGATCTGGAGTCAATCACTTGCGAACTCCGAAAAGAACCAGTCAGAGCTGATCTGAGGTCTGCTGTCCAGCTGGCGTCTATGAGAGCCAACTGTCAATCACTCGCGAACTCCGACCAAACGGTCAAACTACACCAAGCACCGCTCACATGACCGGAGCACAGCCAATAGGAACGCTCTCTCTCTCTCTCTCTCTCTGAAATGACCTGTGATCGGTCAAAGTCTTCCATCACATACTAGATTTTCAAAAAGCCTTAAAACAGAGCCATGAGGAGGTGCAGAAGTCTCTCTTAAATTACAATATGCTGAAAGGTTATTATGGATTTTTTTGCCCAATGATGCCAAAAAATTGTTGCCTACTGAAGCTTTAATCTGGAAAGACACACACATCTGTTCACATCCACATATGATAAAGGATTCATGAGGCTACAGCCGATATATTCATGTTTCTAACTTCTGATCCAGAGGGGGAATCATCGCCTTTCATTTTTCAAATTTGATATTCAGATCCATCTCGGTAAACAACTGTGCCAAACGGTCAGTTTTACTCCTCCGGCATGAAGATTGGCATTTTGAAGCTGCTATGGGTGATGCCGAAGCAGAGGTACACCTGCAGCAACATGGAGAGCGCTTCTCTTTCATACATATTAAATCGGCCAAAGACTGGATGTGTGCGTTAACCGCCCCCCCCCCCTGAGTAAGACACTTCAAAAGATTTGTTTCACTGGAAGAAACAAGCAAAGAGATCACAGTAGAGGGAGTGTGATGGTGTATGTATACACTGGGCAGAGGTGTCAAAGCACCTGCATCCAGAAAAAACACTAAAGATCCTTTTAGACAGCAAACTGCTGCTGCTGCTGCATCTGATGCCCAGTGATGCTGATGGTGTGTGTTGTTAACGGGTGACGCAGCCACCTTAGCAACCAGCAAACCAGCTACATTTATTACTCTTATCAATAATAAATACAATCAAAAAAATGCTGCTTTATGCAAATGTGATGAGGTGGTTGTTTTGACTGATCACTGTAATATTACATATATATATATATATATATATATATATATATATATATATATATATAACAGCACAGAGCGAGTAACGAAACAGGAGAGGAACTCTAAAAGATTATCCCTTACGTCTAATAATTTAAATGTCCTTAAGAGTTGAGTCTGTCAAAACACCAACAGCCACTGAAGGCAGCGACGGCCGATATCCAGTCCTGAACCGCTACGGGAGGACTAAATCTG
>CAKAOI010048907.1:0-16418 GCA_916701655.1 Sebastiscus albofasciatus | reverse complement strand
TAACAGCAACAATACATCTGATGACTATACCTGCATCGCTCTGAGTAGAGATCCTTGGAGCCTGACTCTACATGCAGCGCTGCCAACTTGTCAATCGAGTTTGCTTTTTATGCGCAGGCCTTCGGTGACATTACCCACCGCAGGGATCAGGGTCATCAATTTCAAAAGCGTTTCTATAGATGAAAAGTATGATGAATAAGTATGGTTGATGAGCAGACTTGCCAACCTCCAGACATCATAGTCTAAATGATGCTGATTAATCACCACCGAGTTCACTTAAAGAGTTGAAACCCACTAACTCTAACTGTATTCTGTCTGGTGGTTTATGATGCTTTTCCATCATTTCTATTTGACAAGCTCTATATGATGAAATGGATTCTGTTATAGCTGCATGAACAGAAACATGAATCAGTTTGGTAATATGTGTAATTTAGTCAATTGTAACAGTAATTGCAAAATGACTTTATTCTACAACATGATAATCTGGATTTTTTTTCAACCAGTATAGTGAAGTCTTTTCCTTTACAGCCACCTGAAGGCAGCAGGTATCTGTTCCATCTAAGTGGTGACGTTTTGATCAACTATTCCACACAGTTTCTTCTGCAGACGTTCAGCTGGTTCACTAAAATAGAGCCTGCGGTGTCCTCCAGTGTGCAACTAACCATCAACTTGTGGAGGTACAGAGATAAAAAAAAATAAATAAAAAATACTCTGTGCAGAGAAAGAACTGTCAGCTGCTGATTCTGAAGACAGACAGGACGGACATCTGAACATGATGCATCATTAATAACACGTTGAATAAAACACCACACAGTAAGTGGTAATCAGCCCGTACTCGTCTGAATGTTTAAGAGTTTTTTATTTCGTTTCACTTTTGAGTCAGCAGCAGCTGAGATTGTTGCAGGTTTAAATATCCTCAGTCGTATGGATTATATTGTCGCTGTAAGATTATGTCCACACAAGTTTCAGATCCATTAGCTGTTTATTCTATACCTATACAAAATGATCTGTTGAATGAATTTGTTTTTCTCAGCGTGAGTCTCAGATAATGTGTGAGAGTTGACAGCCCTGAATATGGGGTATCCAAACTAAAAAACTAGTGTGTGTGTGTGTGTTCTGTGTCTGTGCAAGGGATGTATGTGCAATCACATGCACTTGGGCATGAGTGACAGGATGAGTGACTCATCTACCAGTCATTGGATGTATTTGAAACCGCCTGCTGCATACTCCTGACGAACGCAGTATACCGTATACTGTATGCCGTACATACTGCATACTGTGTTCCTGAATAGTGTGCAGTATGCAACGGTTAAAGCAATGTATTTTGCAGTATGCTTGACCAGGCTTTAGGCTTTAGCCTTTAAACCAGCTCTTAAAGCACTGGGGGAAAAAAGAAACACTCGTACCACGGTAAATATAAACTCTGAAAACGGTGGAGCAAATGTTTGATTCGACATCTGATATCGTAAAATTGTAAATATTTAAAATCTACACAGTTGATTTTTCGCCTCAAAAATGTTCAGAAGTGAATTTAGTGATGAAATAGCTACGACAAATGTAAACAAAATGAGCCGTTTTTGGCTGCTGCTGCTGCTGTAACCGTAGCCTGTAGCGGTCCAGCGCTTTGCATTGTGGGATACAGTAGGCAAGATAGACTGGTCGGATGCATACTGGAGATTTTTTCCAAATCAGTATGACATCCAGGTATTTTTGGCATACTGTAGATTTTGCTTTTGTTCGCATACTACATGCCACATTTTGGCCAAATCAGTGCGTACTACTTGTATAGTATGTGGTTTCGAATGCAACCATTGTCTGCTCTGGGAGACGAGCCTATAGGCATTAGCTCACCTGTGTATACACTCATTACGGTTTCCTGAAATACATGGGAAAATGATATCAGCTGGCAGCAGTGGGGCACGGACGACAGAGGAAATGATGGTGTCCTTTGTGTAAAAAGACAGAAGAGGCTGAATTCAAGAGGCTGTTAGTGTGAGGGCATGATGACAGGCGTGATACTGGCGTTACACTAGAGGCCCACAAGTGGTTTGTAAATGTGAGCAACGGAGAGAGGGGGAGCGACATCATCCGGGGAAGAAAAAAAAAATTCACCCAGACAGGAATACTCATAAACACAACACAAGCACACACACACACACACATGTACAGCAGGTTGTAATCGCCGCCACATGTATACACACAGCGTGATCTGAAGTCACACACAACCGGGCAGCTGCCAGTGTGTGATTGTGACTCTCTGGGGTTCTGTTTCTCAGAAGCGTGTCATCACATAGGTGTGTCTCCCCCCGTGTGTGTGTTACTGTTGAGTGTGATGGCATGTGTATGCATACTCGCCCTTGCAGCTGTCGCAGCCCAGCATCGGCGCTCTGTGCTTGCCCGCCCCACCACCACCACCACCACCACCAACAGGAGGGATTAGCCGCCGCGCATGCTGGGGACCACATCACAGCCAATCACGTATTCATGGGAAATTCAATTTCTCCGACACACTGGGATGATTTGTACCCTGACACAGTGCTCTATCTCGCCCCGCGAATTGTGTCTCAAATTGAAAAAGCAAAGCGGAGGACGTCTTTTTACAATGGAGCACCGAGCAGAGCGAAATAGAGGAATGCGAGTCGGGGCGGTGGAGGGAAAAAAAATAGTTAATGTGTGAGTATTTCCAGTTCACAGTGGAGCGAAACAGCCACGACTTATTTGTTATACCCTTCCCTGTGGCGTGAGAGAATTTCATCTGCATATCAATGCTATTGTACAACTTTGCCAATTAACTATTCGTGTGCAGCTGGTGACAACAGGGAGGCTATAACCTCTCCCTTTTCTACTCCACTTTCCATTCCAGTCCTATAAATACAGATGTTTTCCCAACCCCCACTATCATATATGGATTTAACGCAAGTGTTCACCCGTTTTCGACATCATTAACATCATGCGTCCCATCCCCATATCCATCTCCCAAAGAGATAAAGAATCGTCATATAGCAGTGATGGAGGTGGCTCCGTTGGGACTCACATGTTGCGCAGGAGCCAACGGGCTAATTGAAGACAATCGGCATTTCACACAGAGATGTGTCACTCGCATAATAAGGTTATTCCCTCCAAAAATTCCCCATTGCTCATTGCTCATTTTCCCTCCCTGCATTTTTCACTTTTCCCAGTGGTGATGGCCTGAATTCACAGATAATGCTGCTGTTTAACAATGCAAGACTTGGCGTACGGTGCCGGTCACAGGTCCGGAGGAAGAGGTGCGTGGTGGGAGTTCAGTCGAGAGTCTGCCGCCACCTCTTGTCATGATGCATCTCAGCCCCCCCTCCAGGTATAAGCCGTAAAATCAGATGAAACCGGCTGGAAATGTGGAGATTCCTCCCACGAAGAAAAAAAAGAGATGAAGATAGAAAACTGAGGAGCCTTGAACATGGAGATATTTCTGAGCGATAATCCCCTCTCCGGGTGAGAGATTTTCAAGAAGGAAACCTTTTCATCATCCTTCGTTTTGCTATTTTATCTTCTCTCTACCCAGCAGCAGGCCTGATGTTTTTTCTTTTTTTACCCTGACTCCTAAGGTCCAAAACACACAAACTCTAATTTAGTCATTCGTTCGTTAAGCCCTGTTGAGCCCGAGCCCTATCCCTTGGAAAAAAACAGCTAAACGCCTAGTATAAAATCTAAATTTCAAATATCACCATTAAAACCAAGGTCCCATAGACGGTGATGCAACTGAATGTATTCTCCTACTCTTTGACTACAACTGTAACTACACATTTGTTGGAAATACACTAAAATAAAACATTTATGACACAATTTATAAAGATATACTCAGGCGCTCTCCATGTTTCGGTGTGTTTATGTTTATATATTGACTGTTTACTGGCAGTTTTACTAAAACTATTTATTTCCATATAACCATGTTACAAATCACAAATCTCCCAAAAACAATATTCATATAAGACTGAAGAGCTCCGTGTTATACAGCAAATATATTGTGAATGGAAGGGCCCACAGTGCTCCAGATTCGTTACAATTAGCCGAAAAAAATGATGTATGTTGGTGTCTGTCGCCATCTGGTGGCTGTATCGAAGTACAAAGTGTCAAATCTTGCATGAAACAAAACTGGAAACTGGAGCCAAGATGGCGCCTGCTTCCTCTCCCAGCCTAGCCCTGTGACGGCCTGGTGGTTTATAATCGCTGCAGACATGTAAGTAACTAAAATCTGCTTTGGTGAAATACTTTGACATAGATTTATGTCAGTGTGACTGTAAAATTTGAAGTTTGACTGTTTCGTTTCCCCGTGCATATAGCGAAAGCTGACTGCTTCGAGTCGAGGTGCGTTCAGGTGCGGCAGAAAGCTCGGAATTCCTTGTTTCCAGTGATACCAAACCTGATATTGTAGACTGACGATCCCGGATCCTTTGATCACAACTTGTTCTTATATTTACAAGGTTTATTTCTGTACGATTTTATTGTTAAAGGTCCCATATTATAAAAAAGTGAGATTTCATGTTTTTTTTATTATGAAGTAGGCTTAAGTCCTATATAAATACTGTAAAAGTATCGAAACACTCAATCCACAGGGAAATACACACAGCCCACATTCACAAACTCTGCATTTGAAACAAGCCGTCGGGATTTCTGCCCATTCGTGATGTCACGAATATACAATATTTAGACCCTTGACACAATTTTAAACGTAAATATTCTAAATGTGTCCCAGTTTATTCCTGGTTGCAGTGTATGTGAATGACATCAGCTGACAGGAAGTACACATGGACCCAAGCTGTTGCCTAGCAACGCAATTCTGTTGCAATTTCATCAAAATGCGCTAAAACGGAGCGTTTCAGACAGAGGGTAAATACAGCCATATTTAGGCTGACAGTATGAGAAAAATTAAGTTTTTTTTTAACATTACAGCATGTAAACATGTTCTAGTAGAAACACAAAATACAAGTATGAACCTGAAAATTATCATGATATGGGACCTTTAAAATACTTCATAATAAGACACAGTTTGGACAACCTACAGTTGGTTTACGGATTCTGAAAGCTGAAGACCTCATGTTTTCAAAACAGTATAACATTCATATCTTCTATGAATATGAAATAGTGATATTTCATAACAAAACAGAAAGCATGACATTCGACAGACTTATCTGCCCAAAGTTGTTTGTCTGCAAACCTTGACTCAACATCCCTTTCGTTAACATTCCACATGGCTGCATTCCTCCAAGGTGAACAACGTCTCAAATTTGGTGCGACGATCCACTGCTCAGTTTAATTAATTCAAGAGACCTTCACACTAAGATGACATACAAGCTCGCATATTATCCACCGTGTTTACCCACGAGCAGACTCTGTGCACACTTTTGCGCAGCGACCAACAATCTACCAACCCTTTTTAAAAATGCACCGGGTGTCGTCCATTCATGGCCGACGAGCCACAGCCTACCTCTTTGTAGTTGATGCAGTGCTAATGAGAATGAGGTCATGGGGATTTTGGCAGCCATTGTGACGGATGTGGAGAGAGACACAAGCCAGGACCATAACACCCCCTTTTCTACAACACACATACTCCCCACCCAGTGTGTCAAAACATGCTGAGTGTTGGGGCCAGTGTCAGCAGCTGACTGGGAAATAAGGGCAGCTTCTTGGCAACTGGCAGCCATGTTGGAGGCCAGTTCCAATAAAAGGATTTATGAGGGAAAGAAGAAGAGAGAAAGAGGGGAAAAAAATTATCCCTTTATCTTTTCCATTTGACAACCAAAACCCCAGCAGAGCAACCAAAACCAATGCAGAGATGAAAAACACACTCAAACGTGGCCTCAAAAAGAGTGCTTTTAATTTAAACCAATCAGACATTGTGTTCTTTTTGCTTGTGAATGGCCATTGACTGACTGAGTGTCTTTTACTGGCTGTAGAATTGGGGAGGGAGGAACGGATAGAGAGAGAGGGGCTGTGAGAAAAGGCGAGGTGTAACGGGAGGAAGCGGGGGAATGGCTTTAACAAGGCTGTAACACTGCAGAAAAGAATGTCCTCTTTTCCATGGACCACTGGAATGAGACTAACAGGGACAGACGCAGTGAGACGGCAACACATACATGCAAGAATAGGCGTCAGAGAGGGATTACAGTGTCATGTTTCATCATCAAGGATACAGTTGTGTACGAAAGAACTTCCTGCTCCTACTCAGATTGAGATATACTTTACAGTCGAGGGGGAATTTTGGATACCGAAGCAAGGTCAGGTCCAACAGTGACCAAATAACATATGAGATGATGTCTTTTAAAATGCTGCTTTGTAGATTTTCCAGTTAGACGCAGTACATAACATAGGTCTTCTGTCAAGGAAAAAGGGTCAAACTACTGTAACGTTAAAAGCAACTTGCAGCAGCCTCACAAAGCCCAAAGCTCAAATGGTGCTTCACTCATTGTGGTCTGGTTTGATGGGCTTTCATGCATCATTTCAAGTAGGCAGTATGGTGGATGATTGATGTGAAGTGCCCTCTTTCACTAACCTTTCGTTAAACCGAATGGATAAATGTGCCTTAAATAAATGTACTAATTTGATTATTAGTAATCCAAACGACATCTAGAAGTCTGGACTCAACCTATTTAAAATTTGGTTGACAGGTTTAGATTATGTTAAGGTTACATATAACAATTGGTTCAAGTATATGTCGATGACCATACTGTATTCTAGTGTGAAGGAGGTACTTTCCCTTTTCAATCAACAAAACGATCCGAACTTGTGGTCCACTTTTTCAGGGACTTTCAAGCTTAACTTTAAAGCAGTGGTTCTCAAACTTTTTCTGTCTACTGAGCTCCAATGTCAACTGAAGCATGTGATATAGGTCGAAAGCTCCAGAAAAAGCTAGTAAGTGGACCTTTAATTGCGACTGTTTTGTCAAATTATTTTCAGGGTCAAGAATGAACTATGATGCTTAACTTTGGTCCACTTTTGAATGGCCAAACTATAAGCTTTCTGGGTATAGCCACCAGTATTGGCTGCTTGAGGTAAATATAGACCACACTACTGCAGAATTGACCTTCATTTGTATATCCAAAGCACTTGGTTTAAATACTTGTTCATGACTTTTAAAAAATCTCAAGAGGAGATAAGTCATCCTCTCAATGACGCACATATTTATCTCGAGGTGATTGTGGATGCTTTCAAGAATTAAATCTTCTAGCGAACTTTGAGGCCAGTTTTGACAGCTTTAAAAATAACAAAAAGTACTGGTTCCCTTTCTGGTTTTGTTCAAAATTTAGTTTATTTAATGAATCACATCATAATGCTGGCATTTACTGTGTGTCACCTGATTTTTATTGGCCTGATATTTATTTAGTTTTGAGTGATTTGATGGAGCTACAGGCTCCAGTGCATTACAACACAAAGACCTCGACATACAGAAACAGACATGTCCAACAATGACCCGCAATCATCGCACAAAACAACACGGACTTAGCAAAAGCAGCTTTACAGATGTCTCACCAGAGAAAGAAAGAAACACCACACTCCCGGAAATCGGCTAGTGTTTTGCGTAGCGTTTGTCGCTAAGCTGTTTTTCAGAGGGGAATGAAAAGAAAAGGACGATAATGAAAAAGGGGATTAACCACAGAGAGAGAGGAGAGAACCGGTTGGGCCTGTTGTTGAATACACACAATAAATTAAAAAAGGGCAAACAAGCTTTTCTCTGCCGGCCTCCATTGCCCTACCGGAGTGGCGTTCACCTCAGCACGCCAGCTCTGAACCTCTACAGGGTTCTCTCTTTGTGTGTGGTGTGTTTGAAAGTGTGTGTGTGTGTGTGTGTGTGTGTGTGTGTATACGTGCATTGGGAAGGGGCTTTGTTTGTCCTCCTCAGGTGCCGAGGGGGCTTTCGATTTAAGCAGAGTGGAGAATCTCATTACCTGAGTGATGCACTGACTGTGTTTACATGCGTTATTCCAAAGAGGCTTCGTCGATGCTCATTCATTCCTCCACCTCTCTCTCTCTCTCTCTCTCTACCTCTACCTCTCTTTCTCTCTCAGGTTGGAAAAAAAAAGAAAAGAGTTCCAATTGCAATAACAAACGGGGCCGGCTCCGCCACAGAGGAGGCTAAGGGATCAAATAGCTCTTTTTTCCCAGGGCAGGGCCGTCACAGGTGGGATGCTTTGGTAAAATTATACTTTGCTGAAGTTTGCCCACCAATGACAAGTACTTGAAAAACCGCAAGGGTATGAGGAATGAGGCGAGACAGGAGGGAGACTATAGAGTCTGTTTGGCACTTTTAACAATTACGAGAATTACGAGGTAGTAAAAGAAAAGAGTCATGAAGTCAACAAACTGACTCATTAATGTTATTTATAATATCTAACACATTTAATTAACATAAAATCTAATTTGATTTCATTTCATCTCAATTGTTTTCAGCCAGCAGCATAAAATAATTGCGATTGGCCCCGGTGCAAATCTTTTTCTTGGGCCCTCATCCCAAAGACAAGCGCACGTTCGTGCACACAACCACTCCAGACAATTGCTATGCCACCATGGAGAGACTCACCATGCAACTTCCATACTGCAAACCAGCTTTAAATCAGCACCACGGACAGCAGCCGGAGCGCCGAATTTATCAACGCTAATTTAACAGCCTGCCCTGGACTCAGCGGCTCAATGTTAACACAGACACAGATATCAGTATAGGTGCACATTTTTAACACAACCGATGTTTATGACCAAATAACTGTAAAACTAATGACATTCCCATAAGCCTCTATTCGGATACTTCCATTCGTACACTTCCATGTACCATGTTCCACTGTGCACACTGGTGATAGTCAGACACCAGCTGCAATTCAGTTCAGACGCATAAATCAACCCAATAATGGCTTCTATCTGACTACAGTATAGTGGTATATAGCGGGAAAAAAAACACACGTATGACTTAACTTTAGATAGCTCGGTGTTCGCCGTTTCAATTGCAACGGCGTCAGCTTCCTCGCCCACCATTTTTACAAGTTTGAAATTGCTTGGTGGCCTCTCCCCTTCCGCTACGTACCAAAGACGGCGACCGTTGAGAGAGAGAAGTGTCCGGCGATCCACACTTTTGACCATTTTGGGTATAACATTCAGGTACTTACAGTGCACTGCATTCTGCCATACTTGATTCGTGAACACTTGTGTGCACTCAAACTAGCAAGTGCAAGTACAGAAATATGTGAATTGAGACACAGCCCTAGTCTTGTTAAATGAATGAAGCAAAATCTGCAAGCTAAAGTTCAGGCAATCAACCGTCTGCTGCTGCTGTACTCTTTTAACTGCAACATATATCAAACACACCCGCTCCGTTCTATACCTCCACTCTTTATTATTTGGTCTATCTGCTGAAGCATGTAACGGTAAGTGACAGCATTATTTCTACGGTAGAATAAGAAGAAGCAGGTGAGATCATGAGATCAAGGTCTGTTAACAAAAAAATCAGTTTCCAACATCCGTTATTGCATCTTCTCTGCTATTTTTGTAAGATTCTTATGCACAAATTAATAACTGCAGCCCACTTATAGCCTCGCTTCAAACCGCTGTCAGCAAAAACATAATCTTGTTTCATCTGTTACCTTCCTCTAGCCCATTCTTTTTATCACTTGCATTTCATGTTTTAAATAATCTACAAATTATATTCTTCCTTTAAGAAAGTTTCCCTGATTTAATCTCATCTCATCTTCCTGACTATACTGCAAGCCTTAAGCGTTTTCTATCTTTAGAGACTTGCTAAAGAAATGCTGCTGCATGAATCCATACCTGAAAAGCTTTTATTCAAATTATTAACCTGCATATTAAAAACCACATTATCACCCCTTTTAGTTTGCATTTTAGTCTATTTTTAGTGTCCCAGTGGCTGACTGTCGCCTCGTCTTTGTAAGCTACTCCGTCTCTCCCTTCACTCTACACAGGACTGAAATCACCTGAAGCCTCTGTTGTGACAAGCAGCACTCCAAACAATAATTCAATTTGTCGCTGCTTTGCATCTTTATTCTCGCTCACAGGCACACGTCTCCTTTCAATCAAGCAAAAGTAAACCGTTGAGGGCGAGAGACACAGAGGGAGACAAAGACAGAGAGAGAGAGAGATGGAGGTAGAAAACAGTCGGAGAGCCCAGCAGAGTATGTTGCATTGTTGCCAGCGTCAGATCACAGCGCACGGCCTCGTCTTTTTCATGTAAAACAACCGCTGTTTCCGACAGCACGTTTGTTAAAAACCAGCAGTGTTTAGATAAAAGAGGCCTCAGTGTGGAATTATTGTTTTTTTTTCTGTCTTTTTCCTTCTTTCCTTTTCTTTCCTCCCACACACTCGCCACACTGCCACCGCTCTCATGATACTCCGGTGCTCTAATTGCTATCAACATGACTCACAAATGTTCAGCCTTTTTTATTCCAGGGAGAAGAATTATTACTGGCAAGCTTCACGTCCGTCAACACATGCTAATTCCCCCATTTTACTGCCTTGTGTGTGTGTGTGTAGGTGTGTGTGAGGTCCGGCACTGCGACCGAGCACGTCATGCCTGGTAGACCTTGGTAGCAGAGTTGCCTTTGAACTGCAGACAAGGCTGACTTTGAGTCTGGGTTTGTGCTCCAAGATCAACTTCAGCCAACTGGGAACAAAAAAACAGGGTTCTCTAAATAACCAAAGGGGTTTTTTTTTTTTTAGTATTAAACCAAACCAGAATCTTTCATGAACAGTTCTCTTTAGCACCAGGCTGAAACGGACTTACGTAGACAAGAAAACAGTCGTATGAGAATGAATGATGTTTCGTACAAAGATAGTCAAAAGGTGAAGATGACACTTTTGGTTCATATATTGTCTCTTGATGGAATAATTAATTAAATATACATGATGACACAATGCCCAATCTCTAGGGGTGATCACATGTACTTTAAGTATCATATCAATGTTACACAAAACCCAAATCAGTAAATGACTGAGCTTCACATGCTATTGAATTTGTAGAGTAAATCAGTAAATGTGCATACAAAACACTTCGAATATGCATCAATTTCATCATGTATTATATAATCCTAGAGGAATATGCACACTAATCAAAATACTAATCAGTATAGATGGTCCCAAGTCCAAACACTGACACTACCAGCCGTACAACAGGCCCACACATCCAAGCAGCCAACGAGTCCTTCAAACTAAACAACAAAATATGTTATTTGCAATTGTCTTTAAATGACACATTATGAACATTTTCTAATGTGATACCCCAATCGACAGCACGGCATGTTAGCCAGTGCCTTTCACAAACGCCACAAAAAGGATTCATACTCTATGACTGATGATGTTTTCTGATCTGCCACTGCTATGGTTAAAGTTTGGTTAGGTCTAGGAATAAACTCAGTTAGGGTTGGGGCAATAAATGCGATTGGGGTTGAATAAATGGTTAGGGAAATATGGTAAATGGTCATGGTTAACAGAAGCCAACGTTGACCGTAAGTAGAAGATGGGAAACAAGTAAGGGATAATATACAGCGAGCCGGTCATTGTTGTGAAAGAATCCCCGCTTCACGTCGGGGTGCAGCATCGCCCTGAAGGGGATTCTTTCACAACAATGGCACGCTAGCTGTACATTATCACACTTGTTACACGGCTACTTACTGAAGAAAGTCCGACTTCAGACCTGCGCCCATAGCAACGGTTCTGTTATACATAGCAACGGTCTTTAATACAGAAATCCCAGAACGCCATGATTGACCAATCGGAATCGAGTATTCAACACAGCTGTGTAATAGACAGAGGTATCGCGTGTCAAGGTCAAACACATCCATCCATCTCGATCAGCTCCCATATAACACTACTGTGTTTGCTCCTGATAGACAAAAGTCATAATTCACAAGGCCACTACAGGTCCGTGTCCAAGAAAATGTCAACATACATTGTATTAGCCATCTGAGCTAACAACAGATTACACTCTCATCACACTTGGGAGGACAGTCTCCAAGCACCTTTTCCATCTTCAGTTTCCAGCAAAGCACATATGGAAATATGTGGGGAAATATTTACACTTATTTTAGATGAACAAAAGTTCTGTTAACTGATCCAGAATCCATGAGTATGATATGATATTCTAAATATATATATGTAAACTGTTATGCAACCGCTTTGTGTGTTTACTGTGTATATCCGTATGTGCCTGAGCCAATCGTAACCAAAGTATGCAGACAGTCCCGTCTTATATCTGTATCTATTTTTCTGTTCCGACGCCCGACTTGTGTGGAAGGCTCCATGCTGTTGTTATGTGCAATTGGCTTAAGATGGAAACTGAAAATACTCTGGTCCCTGGTGAGAGGTGGGGTTCAGATGGGGGGGTTTGATAGAAAGTGGGGACGGCTTAGCACCGAGGGAAGAAGATCCAATCTCTAAATGTGTTGCTGGGAGGGTGAAATACTGGAGAAACCCTGCTGGGCCGCATTTCACAACTCTCAGAGGAGCTCTATAGGCAGAGCTTTCCCACTGCTCCTATAGTAGGTACAGGCAAGCAGGCAGGCACACACACATCTCACACCTCCCCCTCACATACACACATAACACAAACAAAAGCTTTTTTTTTCAGAGCCAAATACTGCAAACCTATTCATATTGTTATTGTTATAAGTCAAATCTTCTCAACTCCAATCTTAGTCATTTGAACATTTTGTCTTCAGTTAAAGAAACTGTCGGCTTCTGAACGAGACAAAATGTTTACACTCAAAAGTATAACAGAGATAATAATACACATCATCTGCGTATCATAAATCCACATTCTAATACTAATGGGTGGCAAGTCTGTCACCCATTAGTATGGAGGATTTCAATATGACTGTCACATATCAGTGCCAGAGCAGGACCTGGGAGAAGTGTGAGGCGTGGCGAGAGAGGCCACTCTGAATTCAGATCAGGAAACCAAACCACTGGAAGACCCCAACAGGATTCCAGTGTGGGTTGCCAGGGCAACATGAGCAGGAGCTTTCAACCATGGCAGCCCAACTTTGCAGAAGACGATGAGGTACAAAACAACAAGATATGAGAGAAAATAAAAGCCCTCTGTTTACAGTGACAAAACTGAAAAAAAAACAAAAAACAATAAACGGCATGCTGGCTACATTTTAGCACCGTAACAAAGGAAAGAAAGTTGCGGAGAATGTCTGGGATGTTCGAGATGAGGGGCTTTCTTGTGTGCTGCAGCTCGCCAACTTCTTGTTTGGCTGTCGCTTGGCAACCAGTAGCCCCCTAGCTCCATCACACACACACAACCACACACACAGAAAAAGGCATGCACACAAACACACGTGCTTATATTGAGTAATTTTAAGAGTTTCCACCTTTCCAAGTGGAGAGGGGAAGGTGGTAGTTGTTTAGCGATAGACCACACGTACACACACACATACACATAACATACACACACACATACAGCACTGCAGGAACAAAGAGACAACAATCTCTCAGTCCCGCTGCCAGCAGCCTCGGAACAACCTGTAAGACAAACGTGCCTCGCTGCTTTTATTTTGCTGCCGGGCAGCCAGCATCCACCTGGCATCACTAAACACTTGATTATACAGTAACAGTAGCATGCTGCTCCTTGTACCTTCCCAAGGTCTCATTAGCAATGCAACCGTGGCATCGAAGCGGCAAATGCCAAGTGGCAAAGAGCTGTCCCATGCCAACATCGAGGCCATACTAAGAGGAAGGACTCCATCATCCCACAGTGCTTTTATGTTCCAATTAACTATTGTTTTCTGCGTCAGCTCTGCCAACAGATCAGATGCAGATATACAGTATTCACGTCTTGCTTCACAGTCACAACTATCAGCATTAAGCCTCGTCCACACTGGGAACGTCAGCAGTGCATGGTGGCTGCGTTACCTGTTGTTTTTTTTATTTCGGCGTTCGTGTTAACAGGTTAGAACGGCCACACTGCCCGCGTCAGCGCGTCTCGGCTGCGTCTCTTCTAGAGATTCAAGGTCTCGCCTATTTTTGACGCGAGCCGCACGGTTCACAGCAACAACAGACAGTGAAAGCGATCTATTGACTGTATATTGACATCATACCAGCTACATTACTACAGTGTTGATGTCTATCTGTAGAATATGTTACGGAGATGAAAAAAAGTAAAGATTTATTTTTAAATCAACACTTTCTGCTTTCATTTCAAAATAAAAGTCCTCAAGCTTTTTTTTTTCTGTGGACAGAATTCCTTCATTTGTTAACACAAGGCTTTTATTCTGAAATATGTGCAGGACAGTGCTGTGGAACATGCAGTGACTTGCACGGTTCCATGAATGAATAAGGTACGGGGTTTTAATTGCGGATTATTACTATTATTTACAAATTACTACACGTTTCTTAAACTTTCTCTGTCTAAAATAAATATAAATGACATTTATAATGAAATGAAATGTCCATTTTGAAAGGCAAACTCTATGTAGAAAGAAAGGGCTGACAGTAACAAATGCAGCTGCAGCCGCAACCGCAGCCGCCGCAACCGCAGCCGCCAACGAAGCGTTATTGTGCCAGGTAGTCTGATCGCCCATTGCAAATACATCCAGCACTAGGATGCAGTTTTCTCAAATTTTTTTTGTCACTGTCATGAATCTTTGGGCTCCTGAAAAACTACTTTGACTTTCATGAAACACTATCAAACCTTCATAATGACATGGCAGGAATCAGTCATCCATGTGAGGAAGCCAAGAGCCATCTGATGCTGCTGAAGGACACCGAACTGAGCCTATTGATGTGTCCTGACAGCCATGCTGGATGGAAAGCCTGCTGTAGTGAGTGGTACTGGACTTTGTAATTTTCAAGACAGTGCCGGATTGACATTAGAAAGAGACAGAGGACAACCGAGCAAACAAGTCTGATGATTTCCATTCTGGGGTTTTTGGAGTGTCTCTTTAAGCAGGATGAACGAGGGCAGACAAGATAAATGATGAGAAAGGCTCTCCTCACATGTGCAAACAATTTTCTTTCCACAGAATAACCAGGGGCCAAATGAACTGTCTGCTCAGTATGTCAAGCGTGAACAAATGCCTTTCACATTAAGTCAGGACCCTGGAGACCGAGATAGTGTGTGTGCATGTGCATGCATGTGTGACTGGCGAGAGAGTGCATGGCTCTGTTTTGATACCGCTTTATATATATGTGTGTGTACACACCTGCATGATTTACCATGCAAATAAAGGACCTGATTATAAAACATTATGGTTCCCTCTAAAGGCTCGATTTAAATTCAACCAATGCCGTGTTTTGATTAAATGTATCCTGCAGGCGGATAATCCTTTGACCTGATTGGCTGAAACAATGCTGGCAATCTGAAGGTAGTGTTGGCAAGGTAACCTGAGGGGATGGTAAGAAGGAGGGGAAGATGAGGGTTAAAAGTGGTATCACCTCATATTCTCTACGGATAGAAAGCAAAATGAACCGTAAAGAACCTTCAACCCAAGAAGGAGGAGAGGCAGAGAAAGATGAGGAGGAGGGATGGTGATGACAAATATATTTAGACTAATAATCCGCTGACCATTCATCCTGTGTAATATCTCAACATCTAAGTGATGGATTGGCATAATGTTTGGAACACGGTTCATTGAAGGTGCATCAATCCCCCTCACCTTTCACAACTCCACCAGCAAGTGGACATTTTTGGGTCGGAGTGAAATCATTTAATGGATTGCCATGAAATTTGGTTCAGACATTCATGTTCCCCTAAGGATGAAATATAATAACTTTGGTGATTCTTTTCAGCTAGCGGCATCATCATGTCCAATATTCTGGTTTATGAGCAAATACTTGCAAAACGAATGGCCTTCCCGTCGGCCTCAGCTGATATCCACTTTGTATTTCATGCTAATTAGAATATGTTAGCTTGCTGAACTAAAATGGCAAACCTGGTTAAATATTACACCTGCTAAACAGAAATATATTAACATTATCATTGTGTCATAGTATTTAGCTCAAAAGAACCCTCAGTACAGACTCACAGAGCAGCTAGTAGGAGCAAGACGTACCACCACCATCACCATCACAGGTATATGAGCATCAACTTGTCAAGATACACCGCTACATGATGTCCTATAGCCCAGCATCAACGCGGGTCAACTCTCCAGAAAAGTATCACATTTGCTGCTCCATTCAGCCCATTCCGGCCTCTGTACCGTGATTACTTCTTCTGTATATGTACGGCACATGCACTGTGGTACGCACGTCAAATGACACACAGCACAGCCGATGTGTCTTGCACTTTAGTCTTGTTTTTTTTTTTGTTATAGATTGATACAGATAGATAGATAGATAGATAGATAGATGGATGGATAGATGGATGCTTTATTGATCCTGAGGGAAATAAAAGTTTCTAGCATCTCAGTTCCATAGTGCAAACATATTCGTAAAAAGGCACA
>CAKAOI010048905.1:0-41497 GCA_916701655.1 Sebastiscus albofasciatus | reverse complement strand
GTGCAATATCTGAGAGACTTTGTCAAACTACATTACTGATCGATAGGCACATTAAAATAAACAATGATCGATGTTACACTTACATACCTGTAACTGCATATCAGGTTATAGGTTAAAGAAGGCAAATTTGTCAAGGTATTTCCTGGCTCAGAATGGGCCCTTGGGGGCGTCAATGTACGACAGTAAGCATGATCAGTCCGCATACAGTAAAGTTTATATTCCTTAATTGACAGAAATCTATGCATTTCTCTCTTATTTCTGACTATTTGATAAACAAAAATGTCTATTATGCTGAGTAAATGAACCCCAAATTAAAGCTGAAGTCTGTAACTTTGAGCACATATGATGAAAAAGTTATTTAAAAAAAAAAAACAGTCACTATATCACAAACAGCTTAAAGAGCTGGACAGCCTGACTCTGGACAGTAAAACAGAGATATGATGGGTGGGTGGAAGGGGAGGATGGATGGGACAAACAAATAGGGTTTTAATACCGCTGTCCGTGTCCTGTGTGAAACCAACAACGTATTGTTTATAAACATAGTTATTGTAACCCAAACCACGATCGTTTCCTAAACCTAACAAAGTGTTTTTGTTAGAATTCACAACGTTAATTATCTGATTACTGCAACCATAGTGGAGCATCATAGTTTGATGCGCAGGGCTACCTAGTGCGTTAGAAAGTGAGCCACCTCCCCTCCCCAAAAGCCCAGTCTGCTCTGATTGGCCAGCTGGCCCGCTGTTGTGATTGGTCAACCGAACCAAACTCTTCGGACTGCGCTCCAGCTCCTCTCCAGCTCCGCTCCAGCTCCGCTACAACTTTCTTTGTTTGAGTGCATGTCAAACTAGCCGCTAGGCAGGTATTATGCAAATGTGTTACTTGGTGATCACCACACTACGGAAGAAAAGGCGGGACTTCAATCAAGGCGTTTCATGCAGTTCAGGAGCAGTGTTTTTGAGGGGAGAGTAACTTCCTTTGGTGTGGACTTTGAGCTTTGTAACTTTGAAGACCTTTTCCATGCATAAAAAACGCTATAACACACTAGATGAAAAGGGAAAAAGCACAAAAGCATAATAGGTCCTCTTTAAGCAGGGAGCTGAAAAGGCTGTGTGCTTGCGGAACCATTTACTGGATGAATAAAGGTTAAGAAAAATAACCTTCATTCACTGTTTTTATTTTCTGCTGTTGTGCAGCTATTGGCCTCTCATACATCATCCTTTGGCCAACAGTGAACCTCAGTTAAACAAGTTTTATGCATGCTTTTGAATAAACTCACTGCTCTGAAGGTCACGGTCTAACCTGCCCTCTGTGTCAGGTTCAGCCTTGATGTTAACGCTCCCTGTTGAGATAGTCCAGCTTCTAATTTAAACAGGAGCCCACATAGGTCATGATGGATGGCGCTTTCTTTCCAGTGGCAGCAGGTCACACGGACTAATATCCCACATCCCTCGTGAGCCTTTGTGTGTAATAACAGACATCGGGTTGTGTCTTTTCCTTGTGTTTAATCCAAACCCACCCCCTCGTTCTTTCTTCCCTCTTGTTTCTGTGTTTTTCTCCCCTCTCCTGCTTTCTTTCAGTAGAAAACAGAAAGGTGAGATTGTGTGTAAATATCAATACAGCAGGTTGTGTACCCTTGCAATCCCCCCAGGAAAGATAGTCAGGTCAGCCATGGCTCATGTTCACTGTCTTGAGGTTTAGTAGAGCAGATTGGTTTCTGTGTTGGCTCGTTGCAGATGAGAGGAAAAGAAAAAGTCGTAAGAGCAACAAACAAGAGCACAGTGGTTCTGCAGGTGGTGTTTGACCTGTGAACGCGGCTTTACCTGCAGGGAAATGGAAGTGTATGAAGTGATGTTCAATCTTACTCAAAATCCAAAGGCAGCAGCTTTCAATATAACTATAAAATGCATGTGACTTTGCACTCTGGTGAGATTTAGTCATTGCTGTTAAACACTGCAAAAGAAACAAGAAGGTTGAATTCCAGATGTGCAGTTCTAATTCACACAGGCTTCAAATGGTAAAAAGAAATCAGTTAATAATGCTTTAAACAAACCCGCAGATTAGCCAAATGTATTTGGAAGAAGAAATGAAGGTGAACTGTCATAATATTGTAAACATCCATCGCAGTTTACAGACAGACTTCCTGGTTCAATTTTGATCTACCGTGATCAAAGTTTTGTGGGCGCACAGTTCTGTTGGGAGTAAGGGATTATTACTAACATGACAGTTCATATGTTCAGATTTACCCTGAAATTAAGTGGTTTAGATAGAGACTCTGCGTGTTTCTTGCCCCATCAAACTTTGCTGTAGCAATGTTGCAATCTTCCCAGTACCTTGTTATCATAATAGGTAGAAATTATTGCAAAAACTATAAAAAAAAAAATGACACCCATGTTGTAATAAACTGAAATTGTCTGATCTTGGTATTCACAACTCTCCTTGCCAACTGTATTTTAAAATTAAAAAAAAATAATAGAGTAAAGTAAGAGGAATAAAAGATCAACTAAATGACAAACAATATTAATAATTATTATAATTCTATCAATAATTTATCATGAGTTTAGATTATTTCTGTGTATTTAAAAGACATCGCAAACATCTGCTCATTGCCTCTTTGTTGGGTGATTTGTTTGAGTGCTTGGCAAAGTGGATTGACATTCTCCAAACTCTGCAGTTGTACTTACAGTATAATGGGATTAGCCCACACTGATTCTCGTAGCCTACTATCAGAGCCATTCAGATTCAAGGCAGATTATGTAAACATCATGCTAAGAGATCTCCTATTTAACCTGCGGTGTCACACAGCACCATCTCCGACAAAAAGCAATCAGGATTCAGCCGCTTACAACATATTCAGGAGATTTATATGAAAGTGTTTTAGTTAATCCTGTAAAGACATGAAAGGATCATCTATCGTTTAGCAAATGGCTACTTAAACTTTACATGTGCATCTCATTCACCTAAATTCATTATTGTTTCCTTGTCTATGATGTTTGTTACTTTGATGAATTAATAACCAATTAAATTAGCTTTTTCAGATCAATTTCACCTCATTAGAGCAAATATGTCTTAATTCTCACAACACCAGCACAATAAAAGGAAATTTGGAAAGCTGGCTCTCTTTATTCAGCAAAATCCAGCTGAAAAACAATCCATGAGTTGGTAGAATCCTCGATGACCTAAAGCAATAAATTCAGCATTTTGTTGGTAAGCTTCAAATCAATTGCACCAGATGGACAGCAGACGCATTTAACTGTTGAGAAAGTGTAATGACGTTGAAGAGTAATGAACTAAAAGTTGGTACAAAGTGAACATGAACTTACTCTTGCTCTTCACATTCTTGCCTTAAAGTCTTGCCTTGTACTGAAGCCAGTGGCGTTCTCAGAGTTCAGTTTTGCGGTGGTCCAACAGAAGTTATAATTCATAATGGTTTTAAATATTGGAAGTTTCAGCTAGGTTTATCCCTCCCTGTTGCGAGGTTACGCAAGCCAAAAATTACATTATTATGAACTGCCCACTGCGTGCATGGAGTTTTTTGGCCATGACTGCCACAAAAACTGATAAAAGCAAGTAACTTGAATTAAGAAGTAAAATAATAAATACATTCTTACTGTTAATATGTCTCAGGATTGTAGAAAGACTGCCAATTAATTTTAAATTGCTTTAAAAAGCAGTAGCTCTTAAAAATCTACAAGTGAATATTTTTCTAGCCAAATCAAATTATTTATAGGATATTCAACATTGCAACTTCTTTTTCCATTATAATTAGGGCTATCAATTGATTAAAATATTTAATCGCATGATTGTCCATAACTAATCACGATAAATCGCAAATTAATCACACATTTTATATCTGTTCAAAATGTACCTTGAATGGAGATTTGTCTTGTATTTAATACTCTTATCAACATGGGAGTGGGCAAATATGCTTGTCTTATGCAAATGTATGTGTATATTTATTATTGGAAATCAATTAACAACACAAACAAATGACCAATATTGTCCAGAAACCCTCACAGATACTGTGTTTAGCATAAAAAAATATGATCAAATCATAACGGCAAACTGCAGCCCAACAGGCAACAACAGCTGTCAGTGTGTCAGTGTGCTGAATTGACTATGACTTGCCCCAAACTGCATGTGATTATCATAAAGTGGGCATGTATGTAAAGGGGAGACTCGTGGGTACCCATAGAACCCATTTTCATTCACATATCTGGAGGTCAGAGGTCAAGGGACCTCTTTGAAAAATGGCCATGCCAGTTCTTCCTCGCCAAAATTTAGCGCAAGTTTGGAGCGTCATTTAACCTCCTTAGTGACAAGCTAGTACGACACGGTTGGTACCAATGGATTCCTTAGTTTTTTTCTAGTTTCATATGATGCCAGTATCATGACTTTAGCTTTAAAACTGATCCCACTACAACCTCAGAAAGATTGACTGTGTTAATGCGTTAAACAAATTAGTGCCGCTAAAACAAATTTGCGTGAATGCATTATTATCGCGTTAACTTTGACAGCCCTGATTATAATACATTTGTTCTTCCAAGTATTTGACTCCTTCCTTTACAGGGAAAGGCGCTTAAGTATGTCCATAAATATTTGATATGATTACAGTTAATTACTACTCCTCCTCAGCATTGAGGAGTTGGAAGTTTGGTCTATGGCGTTCTTTCGGTAACACTCGGTGACTTCTTGCTTTTTTGCTGATTATTTTGTTTGTACGCCCCGTGGCGTTTCGGAGAATACTACAATGAACAATGCGTTGAGCATAAACGCCTTTGCGCGTGCTCGTTGCTCAACCGCCATGGCTTTACATTCTTCAGTCTTTCTTGTTTTCTTTAACTTGTCTTCTCTTTTCACACATCTTTTCAAAATGCTCCGCTTTCAATGCGTCAATGTGTAATTAATTTGTTATGATGTCTATCCATTAAATCAGCTATGGGACCCATCTGTAGCATTAGCTGCCGGCAGTGACCCTCCATCTTCAATCACAGCTGCTTTCTCCACCGATGTTATCATTTGATGTTATCCAGCTGTTTTTTGTTTGTTAAAAGACCATGTTGCACATTTTTTTGTGTTTTCTGGATGCACCCATAATTAACGCATTAGCTATTAGTTGACCCGTGCATTATTGTGCATTTCAAATACCAGCTGGTAGGGCAAATTAAAACATGTTTGCGCAAAGTTAAGTAATGTAAAAAATGTGGACTGCAAAGAATAACACTAATGTGGTTTGACTATCTAATACGTTGTACTACAGTAAATTTATACACAAGAGGGGGTCAATATTGGGGAAAACATTAACACTTATAGAATATAAATACAGTAAAACACTGTCCATTACAGCTGCAGTGGGTAGAAATGGAGTAAATATGATTAAAAACATATTTTTTATAAAATGGTCTCTATATCCTGACAGTAGCAAATGAGGCAGGTAATCAGAAAGAAATCATGTTCCTCTGTGTCCTCTGGCGCTCCTAATGACATCTGCAGGATTTCACAGACCAGAGGAAAACAACCAATCAGAGCCGAGCTGGAGCTTGCCATCTTTGAGCAGCTGTCAATCACTCGCATACTCCGATCAAACGGTCAAACTAGGCAGCGCTGATCAAATATGAATTAATATTCTGTTACTGTAATGCCTATTTCTCGCCTCAAATGTTTTCAGAAACATCTTGTAGTGTACTGTTTAGCTGTAAAATGAGAAAGTTTGTGACCCAACAGCCATGTTGAGATCAGTTGAGGAAATACCAAGCACTGCCCACCAGCCGGAGCACAGCCAATAGGAACGCCTTCTTTCTCTTTAATGACCTGTAATTGGTCAAAGTCTTTTTTAGGTTTTTTTAAAGCCTTAAAACAGAGCCATGAGGATATGCAGGAGTCTAGTTTTCTCTCTCAGAGCACTTGAATTACAATATGCTGGTAAAGTTATTATGGAATTTTTGCCCAATGGTGCCAAAAACATGCTGCCTACTGCAAGGTTTAAGTTAAAATATCTACTTATTGTAGACATGTTGATCATTTTCTTGGCATTTTGAAAATGTTCATATTCTCAAGGACTGTTTGGACAAAATCCCACCAGCTCTCGAAATATTGTGTAGATTTTGTGTGTGTGTTGATTGATGACTTGCATGTCCAGTAACGCTGGTCGATTTGGGGTTTTCTGAGCGTTTCCAGGTCATACAGGTGATCAATCTTCAAGAAATAAGTAAAAATGACAAATTATAGTTGTTAGCTCTTAACACCTGTCAGAGCAAGAATAGCACAGCGCCCCCCCATTGATTTAAAAAAATAGTTTTGTCCTTTAGCTGCTCTCGTGTCAACAGTTTTTAATGTACTTCATCACATCTATAACAACGTTTGACTTGGTTTGATTCTGCCGCTTCCAATTCTACTTCCCATAGCAGGAATCATTCAGCCACATTGATTGCTTTGGTTTCACAGTGCCATTTTGATGCAGCACGTGCAGTCCAATAGCCTACTGTTTTTACTTCTTGGCCCTCACAGATCTCTCAGGAGCACGCTATTCCTTTCACGTGTTGTGGAAGCTACAGCTGAGTTTCTTTTAATGAAGAGCAAAACAAGCAAGAGATTGGAAAGGATAAAACACATGACTGAATAAAATCCCTTGCAATTGATTTTTCCACTCGCTTAGGCCTCTTTTTCAAACTGTGGCAGATGGAAACAGCAAAGTAATGAATCCCTGTAGAAGACCATTTACCGAGGAAATAGCCCTTCTGCTGTGTTTCGTGCCTTGTTGCATCGTTTAACTACTCTTTCAGGTTTTTACTGAATAATTCATTGTTTACTTAATTTACTCTAGACTTGCCTGTTTCTCAAGGTAGATCATATCAGTGTATTGACTTGAAAAGGCTAACATCTCCTGTCCTTTCATCAAGACAAACCATATATTCACTGTATTTGCTTATCTGGGAGACAAGCACCTTCCTGACCTGCAGTATTTTGCATTATTTATACACAAACTCATTGACTTCCTAATTAATCCTACACATATTTCAATGAGTTTCTAACTTTTGACATTTCATACTGCAGCTGCTCACTGCTGTGTGAAACTGATGCAAATTTATAGATCTGTTTATGCAAGATACCGCCATGGGATTAGCCCAAATGCCTCACGAAACACTATAGAATGCTACAAATACATAAAAGATATAACAGTGTTGTGGTCTGGCTCGGCACAACTTGGAAACAATTACATATACCACATACACAACAGCCGTAAAGGGCATGACATATTAGTCAAAAAACAACAATAGATAAATACATTTTTAATTGGGGAGTTGAGGTTATCCATGCACACAGATGATTCATGCGTGTATATTTGGCATCAGGGAGTCCATATGGACACCATGGGTTATTAGTTGTTTATTAAACCATTTATCATCCAGCTCCTAGGGATGATCCACCTAATGTACAAAACACTATGGACTATTTTTGATCCTTAGATCCTTGCGTCAAATTTTGACATGAGGTTTTTAATGATGTATTTCATTGCTGAACTCTCCCACTGCTTTGAAAGCAGGGGGACACCATCATTTTAAGGTTTTAGTTTCATTCTGCTGTGTATTTCACTTGGATTATTTTCACAAAAGGACGTTCTTTTTGAAAATCATCACAATGACTAAAAAGACAAGAGACTAATCATTCAATCCAAATGTTACGTGTTCATTTTCAAGTAACTTTTCTTAATACCAGCAGTCTGTGAAACTTCAGTGCTAGCACTGTTTATGTAAATGCAACTTACCTGTTTTTACCAGACGCTGGTATTGTTTTCACCTTGTGAGTCTGTGTGTGTGTGTGTGTGTGTGTGTCATCATGGTAAAATGTGGTCCTGGAGACACCTACTGTAGGGAACTACCACAGAAGCGGTTTTGTGTACTTTGCCAGTGTTTATATTTCTGTCTGTCTGACAGATTTTGGTAACACGTCATTTTACAGGTCTGCAAATTTCATGGCAATTAGGTGATATTTAGTAAGTAACCTATTTTAAACTTCTTTGGAATTACTGCCAAATTACCCCAATATTTACCTCAAAATTTATCAATAATGACTTTATTATAAACATTATTTAATAATTGTATGCTGAAATAGCATATAATGGTTAAAAAAGGGCCCTTAGGCTTGAGAAGCGGCTGTGCGCTGCTCTTCATAGGAGGTGGAAAACCAAAACTAATTGAAGACACCTCTGATCAGGCACAAATCTCACCATTGTGACTTATTGTCTACACAAATGTAACCTGGTAGCTAAAGTAATGATTCTGGGAGTTTTTTAAGAAAGAGTTTGAATATGGGTGTGGTCCAAGTAAGGGCACTGGAAAGATTTCGATCAGCCTGAGCATTAAAACCACATGGTATAAAACATGCGCAGTGTAACTGATGACGCGTTCATGACGCGTCACCCTGCCTCTTTCCTTCTGCCAGCAGAGAGAGGGACAGAGAGACAGCGGGAGGTGGAGGGAGGGGGGGGACACCTGTAGATTCAGCGTTTTTTCACATTAAACTTGGTGAAATTACAGTTGAGTTCGGCCAAAACACACTTGGTGATTGTTGAAAAGAGTAACGACGACGGTTTAGGTGAGTTTTATTTTGTTTCTGTCCAGTTTGAATGAAGTGTTTTACGATGCTCCGCTACGTACAGCTGATCTCAACGTAAACAAAAAGACACGTGGATGATGGCGCAAGCTGAACGGAGAGGGGGCGGAGGTCTGCGCTCTCCGAGTGTCATTCTAGTTCTCATAATATTACGGCTTTTTTTCTCATAAACCTATGACTTTATTCTCGAAATCTCAGAATTATTTATTTTTCCTCAATGTGGCCCTATTACTCCATCGTACTAGTTGTTTCATATTCTTCATTTTATTTTTATAGGCTTCTTATTTTTTTTGTATTTTCAAACTGACTTTGTTTCCACTGTTGTAAATACTGGCATTTATTTGATGTCGTTTTAATTTGTATTTATTTTCCTTTAATTATTTACTGCTTTATTTGTATTCATGTAGGTCAACAGTATTTACTGGTTATGAGACAGTTTGTGCTTTAAACGTATTGACAGATGTGCAACAATATTTATTTTTATATGCTATGAGACAACTCGGCAACAATCTTTTGTCCCAACGATCGCCAGCTAAACAGCAGAAATACTGCGTTCACGTTACAAAGTAATCTACAAAGAATGTGTGCTTGCACGTAGTTGATTGGCCAATGCACTGTCTTGTCGTGTGGCGTTGCATCTATGTGGTGGTATGGTGCAAAGGTTCAGGGAGTGGCAGATTATTTTTCATCATAGAAATGATCAAATCAAATCATCAGCAATTATGTGGCAACAAGTTAAGGGATGATAATAATTATAACTCTTTTAAAAAGCTGTAGAAAAACAACTATCTGGTCTTCATTAGTGGACCGTTTGATTACATGGTGCATTTAAATTGTATAATGAGAGAAAGTGGTTGCTCACAGACTGTGAATGAAGATGCAGCTCCAAAATGACCTCCGTTTCTGTCTACATAAATCACAACTTACTATTCATCATTGAAATGATTTGGCGTTCCTCCATTTCATTTAAATACGACACCCTGTTGTGAACTAACTCACCGCAAAAAGCAAAGTTTTGAATATCCCACCGTATTGCAGTTGTAATGATGTTTGACACATCACAGTGAGTATGAAGTGTCAAACATTATTACAACAAAGCAGTCAGAGACACAGCCAGGAGAATGTCATCTCTCATCGGCTGACAGACAGCGAGCGGAGCGAACTGTGAAATCATTTGTCTGATTGTCTGGCAGCCAGGAGCAGGACTCGGCAACAATAACAACAAGCCCTGTGGTCAAATCTCCATCGCTTGTTAATAATCCGTCATATTTCTTACTCTCTCCCTTCTGTGCTTGTAGTTCACATCAGCCTGCCTGCTATGAGCTTTCAAACAACACAAGAAAAAGTTTTTACTCAAAACGGAGTATGAGTTTTGTGTATGAGGAGAAAAAAAGATATATTTTTTTATTGCTGCAAACATGATCAATGACTCCAGAGAGATCCATCACAATTGGCATTTTCCAACTTGTACATTTAAAGCAGCAAAGGGTAGAAAGTTTGAGAAAGTTTATGACCCCGCAGCCATGTTGAGATAAATTGAGGAAAAACAAAGCACCGCCCACCAACCGGAGCAAACATTCTCATTTTACAGCTAAACAGTCACTACAAGATGTTTCTGAAAACATTTGAGGAGAGAAATAGGCATTACAGTAACAGAATATTGATTCATATTTGATCAGCGCTGCCTAGTTTGACCGTTTGATCAGAGTTTGCCAGTAACTGACAGCTGCCGTTGAATGAACAGCCAATAGGAACGCTCTCTCTGAAATGACCTGTGATTGGCCAAAGTCTCCCATCACAGGCTAGATTTTTTAAAGCTTTTTTTAGAGCCATGTGGAGGTGCAGAAGTCTAGTTTTCTCTCAGAACACTTGAATTACAATATGCTGAAAGGTTATTATGGAATTTTTGCCCAATGATGCCAAAAATATTCTGCCTACTGCAGGTTTAAAGGTAATTTTTGCTGGAGATTATTTTACCTGGATCAGTTAAAGCATCTTTTGCCCAATGATGCCAAAACAACGTTGCCTACTGAAGCTTTAATTCTTTGTCATAAATAGGAAAAAGTTGAAACAGCATGTCAATTAATAGCGAACCATTAATTGCAGTCTGCATCATCTGTGCTCCTCTCTACTTTGTAAGAAAGGGATTTGAGCAACATCACGTTCCTCCCTCTCACATGTATTTGTTCAGGCAGAGCAGAAGGCTGGGTGTGTGATAATCCCCCAGCTCCTCAGTTTGTGGGTAGTAAGCAGGAGGTAAGTCTAGCGATTATAGCGCCTTTCAGCATGGAGAGTAGGAGCTTTGGGCCCAAAAAAAAACAAAAAACGGAAAGTGAAAAGCACCCACCCACGTCTGGGCAGAGAGCGGCCCTCAAGAGACACAGTGGTCAACAGTGCATGGGGCTTACCTGTCAAGAGTCTCGTTGTGTCGAGAACGCAGTGGAGGGGAAACTCAGCGGAGCCAAAGAGGCCAAACAGCCGGAGAGGAAGAGAAAAAAGGGCCGTCTGACAAGAGCACGTGTTTAACCGAAACTGAGGATCAAAATCACGTGCTCGATCCGTTTTTTAAAGTGGCCCTTGAGGAAATCGGTCTGTCAAGGCCTTTGGTTATAAGAACAGTGTCTTATGCAGAATATGCACTCATCTTTCCTTTTTGTCTTCCTTGTTCAGTGTTTCCTTTACATTTAGGTGCACTGCTGCAGAATTAGGAGTGCTGCTGCTAAAATTTCATACATTAATCAGCAATAATATCCTCATGTTGTTGCGTTTCACAGAGTGTTGGGCTTAGCCTCTCCACACACACACACTGAGCAGAGCAGAGCAGAGACAGGTGAGGTGAAAAACGTTGTCGGTAGCTTGCCGGAGTAGCACTTGGATTCAGTGTTTTGTGTTTTTTGTAGCCGTGCTAGACCAGAGAATATTTGGTTAAAACAGATTGGTGATGCTGTTTTGCCCTCATTGTTCTTCGTGAAGTTTGCTAGAAGTGTTGTAGTAGCCTCGGTGCGTTTGACGTTGAGTGAGCGCTGCACCGCAGTCCGTTTAAAAGATAGCCTTTTAAATGCTATATTGCTTTTCAGCAACCGGTCACATGGTAACGTAGGAGGAAGTTTGGCCTTGTGTGTTATGATTAATTTGGCATGCACACTCACCTGTCATGATTTTGTTTTAACCCATTTGTGCCCAAAGATTATATTTACTATGATAAGGAAAACATTTGTTCTGATTGGGCAAAAGTCTTGAAATTTGGTACAGGCATACTTTTGGCAAGTATCAGTACAACTTTTACATTTTTAGATCACATAAAAAAAAAACACACTTTTATTTATAGTAAAAGTCAGGATTTAAAAAGCTAATATTGTGTTTATCAAATGTTTTCCATATGATATATTTTTTCACACTGCTTGTGTGTGCATATCTTTAATATTCAACTTGTTATGAGTTCATAGATACCAAATTCTTTATTGTGCTCTGTGTACTTTTTGAGATTCAGCCATTTTCTTATTGTACTATATCTAATATTTGGGCACATGGGACTAATTTTTTTTTTTTGTGTTTTCTTCTTCTTTTGTAAAAACAGTAGTCCCATCATGTGCCCAAATACTAGATATAGTAAGATAAGAGAAATTCACCTTTCAGACAAACAGTTTGACCAATTTTTGAAAACTTCTTCATATTTGTGCTTACACTAAATGAAATTAAAAATTTTAGTTGCGGGCACAAATGGGTTAGTGAAAACTCAACTCCTGGCATTCAGTCCTTTGATTCTTCATCACTGTTTTAGAGGAAGAACATACCGGGTGATCCAGCCACAAAGTAGTCAACCTCGGGGAAACACTGATCTAATCACTCTGTTTTTCTCTCAAAATGGCACCTATCATGCACCAGCAAACATTGTTTCCTATTGCTTCACATCACACTACTTGAACTTAATGTCAGCGGACTCTCCAGGAGAAGATATCCGTGTCTTTCCCCACCGCTTACAAGCTCGTCCTGGAAGTCTGTATTTTCAAATCAATTTGTTCCACTTAACGCCATCCTGGCCCATGGCTTTGGCCAGCGAGTCAACCTTGGCTTCTTCCTGGCCCCGAATCCCACAGGCACGGCTTTGTTATCCTCGGTCTGAGCTGCATAGATAGCAGTGGTCCTATCTCTCTACCTCTGTCCACCTGTTGCAGCAGCCAGTCACCTGTGTAATCGAATTACCGGAAAGGCCAAAGGAAGCTGAAAACAACAGGAGTTAAAATATGGAATAAAAGAAAAGGAAAGCTGCAAAGGCCAACACTGTCTGTAATCACTTCCTCATTCACTCATTCACTAGTATCTTCATGAAAGAGACTTAATAGTTGCTCTAACTAATGATAAAGGTGATATCAGTGATTTCTTTACAGCTTGTTTCCACTGCCCGCAAACAACCCAAAAATCCCTAGACGCAGGTTTAACTTACTGAGCAATAAATTGAAATTGACTATTTTGTGCCCTCACTGATTGGTGTAGTGTGTCATAACTGTGATTTTTGCATTTATTAAATACAGTTGTACAGTGGGATTGTTGGCAAAAACATATTCAAATAAAATATAACAAAGTAAATACAGTGCTTTCGGACACGTAGCCAAAGTCAGATCAGGAAAAATACTTTTGAGACCTGCTGGAATAATTCAACCTTGCTGGTTGTGTATGGCGATGTAGAGCCAGTAATTATGTTTCCTTTGAAATTGTATAATCGTGTTTTTAAATGAAATTCAGAAATTTTGGCAAAATAAAATCCATGCACTTTTATTTTTTTCCACACTTTGTTTATTAGTTTTCATATAAAAAAACAAAAGCATTTTGTATACAAAAGTAGAGGAAAACATAAACAACATATTTTTTTTGTTAAGGAAACAGACAAATAAAATCAAGTATAATAATAATATATAATAATAATAAGAAAACAGAATAATAATTAAAAAACAAACCTAAAAAAATCTAAAAAAATCAACAACAATAGACAAGGTGTGTGTGTGCGTCCGTGCGTGCGTGCGTGCGTGCGTGCGTGCGTGCGTGCGTGCGTGGTGGTTTAGAGTAAATTCTTTAGGAAATGATGAAAACAAACCATTACAATCTCAAAGCTGCTCAAGCAGATTTGTTATGTGCATTTTTCTTTTAACTACTTTTTAAAGAAACTAATTTGTCATCACGTTCTTTCTTATAAGAGGATGTGACAAGATTACATAATGAATCGAGCACCAGACGCTTTGATGCTTTGATACATGATGGCAATTAAATTGTCTCTTCTGATTCGAGTCAAGTTTATTTAGCACGTGCAAAAACAACCGGAGCGGACCAAAGTGCTGTACAAGTTAAAGTGAACGGCGAGTAAAATATCGTCAACAAAACAAGAATAGGTTGCAATGGTAAAATACATGGAAATATTATAATATGTGCACAAATCTATAACAGAGCAATTTATAAAAGTTTATAAAATACTAAAACATTTTAGTATTAAAAACACTTAGAGCAACCAAAGGCCATTGAAAATAAGTATGTCTTGAAGTCTCAATTTCAAGGTAATTTGGTTTTGTGTTGTCAATTGCCTGTCAATGTGTGCTAATGGCAATACACTTTTATAGGTATTTTCAAGTACCAGTTAGAAGCTTTTCACCACAGAGTTGATAAGTTCATCAAATTTTAAAAGTTTTAAAAGTTTTTCTTGAGTTGAGTGCCGAGTCAAAAGATGACACCAGGAGGATCGACCATGTGGCCCATCTGTACTTGGAATCGGTGCTCCAACTGTCACCGCTTCTTTATTCATGGATTTTTTTCTGATGAGTGTCAAGCAGCATGAAATGAATGCTTTGTCTACAGTCTGTCTAATGTCAAGGTGTATTCAAAAACACTCTTTTTTGGTATGCCAGCTTATCTGTTTCATCCACCGTGCAAAGATTTTTATGTTCTCTTGCATTTCCACTCAGGTTCTTTCATGCTCAAATTGTAAATGGGCATAACAACAAGTGGATGGAAACATACCTCGTGTATCAATTCAACGCCGCGTATCTATTTCAGCACCTTGTCTAACCTCGTCTTTCTCATTTCTAGGTACGGAGACATGGTGCCAAAGACGATCGCCGGGAAGATCTTTGGCTCCATCTGCTCCCTGAGCGGCGTGCTGGTGATCGCTCTGCCCGTCCCAGTTATCGTCTCCAACTTCAGTCGCATCTACCACCAGAACCAGAGAGCAGACAAACGCCGCGCTCAGAAGGTAAAAGTCAGTGTCGTTACTTAATTCCATCTGCTCCAGCAGGGACATTCATGGGTTATGTGTGGGTCAAATAAGTGTTGATGTTGTACACATACATATAGCAGTGCATGCTTTCAATTTTCAAAAGGCCAAAGTACCACGAGGTCATTAGATAGTATTACGTTGATGAGAATCAATGGGAGCTTGACGTGTTGTGTAGAAATGCTGGCTCGGTGAATACTAATGGTTAAACCTGAAAAACCCTCCTGAAAGATCATCAGATCATTAAAAGAATGACAGAGTGTTAAAGGATCTTGATGACTAATGATTTTTTTGTTTTATCAAAAAGACAGATGACACATTTTACCAACTTAAAAAAGGTGATAGTGAAAAGAATTGACCCCAATTAGGAATCGCTGTCCTTCAACCTACATCATCCCACAGTTTCCAACACCATCAAACACACACACACACGGAACATTTTTTTGCCCTTCAGACCCACATTATTCAACTTCCTTCCACACATGCACACACACATTCCCTATCTCTCTCTCTCTCTTTCTCTCACACACACACTTTAAATCCAAGTGCTAAATGTTCGCTATCCACTCACTACACTCACCCAGTGGCTTGACCTTTCTGCGGGTCTAGATAAGAGCGCTATTAAGTTAGAGAGCAGCTGCTGATAGCTAATTGAGGAGGGAAACGTCTGGTTTGAATCCATGACGATATACGACTCCTAGGTGTCTGGTTTTTCATTAATATATTGCTTTGAATCAGCAGAAGTGAGGAGGAAATAAATGGTAAATGGACTTTATAAAGCTCCTTCCTATAGTCTTCCGACCACTTTAAGCGCTTCACACTACATGTCAGCATTCACCCAGTCACACACACATTCATACACTGATGGCAGAGGCTGCAAAACACTTAAAACAAACAAAAATTCAAAGTAGGTTTGGATACCATCAAGAAAAAGCACATCAATGACGGGGTTTTTTTACACATGGTTTGACAATAATCATGAAAGGCTACACAGCTGCATGTGATGGATAGAAATTGATGAATAATGCAATAAAAACAATTTATTAAATTGTTGATGCAATCAAATTACGTTTCCCACTTTTGAAGAAAATTATTATTATTTGTTTTTTAGGTAATCACCTAAAAAACAAGTGCGAATAAGTGTTGTAAATCACACTGCAAATAAGATTTTATTTTTTATTTTATTTTCCAAGATGTGAGGCACCATCATGACATATAACCAAGGTAATAGGAAGAAAGAAAGAAAGAAAGAAAGAAAGAAAGAAAGAAAGAAAGAAAGAAAGAACGAACACACAACCACATAAAAAAAACACTAAAAAGGTTAAAAATATTATATCAGAAATAATAAAAGCTAACGTACAAAATACACACCTTCATGCCCTCCAACCCCCGCACAACCTTCCATCTACAGTATAACATTCAACTTCATATTATTCACAGATCTTTCTCTCACTTCCATCACTGACTTCTCTCATCCGGTCGCACAATGGTGCAAGCTGGATAACCTTCAGGATCGTATGCCATTGGGGAAGGGTGAATTCTAATGAATAAGACGCAAGAATACAAGTTAAATGAACAAACAATAATTTTATAAACATAATACAACTAAGAGGAGGGAAACAAATCAAAATAAATAAATAAGCAAATACATGATAATAATGCTGATGGTAAAAAAAAAAAGGAAATTGGTTGTTGACTCCTTCCAGTATCTATTAATCCGTTAGCAATCTATTGCCTATCTGAATGTCTGGATTAGTGTACTTTTTATAGAGTGCTACAGGAATAAAACCCAGGAATGAATTAATATTTTAGCACTTCAGGTTCCCTCGTCTCGAAGTCAACGGGGTTTTAGAATTAGATGCCTGAAATAAGGATCTGTGGTTAACACAAGCTTAAGAGATTTTAACGTTTTGTTCTACGAAATAGAATACGTCAATAAATATCCAACTCTTGTCTTAAAAAAGGCGGTTGCTAACAAGTGGCTAAATGAGACTTCTAAACGCCATCATCGTCCATCGTCACAGCCTCGTTGTGTGTGCTCATGTTCATGTAACCGTAGCCCAACGTTATCTTTTTCCTCTGGCGATTGCATTTACAATTCAAAAATCATAAAAACAATGTTCATTTGTGGAGATTATCCTGCTGAACAAAACGTGTACGTACCATAAAAGTTTGTTTGCCACAAAGCTTATTTTTTGCAGTAATCCAAACCCCAATGGAAAAATCCCGTTGGCTTTTTGTAGAGGGAACCAGGGCGATGTTAACTTCCTGGTTGGCCCACAAAAATACATCATCCCTGGAGCGCTGAGGTGCAATATCTTCTTATTTTGTTTTGTGAATATTAACCCCCACTTTGGTCCATAATGTGCGTCTAAGATTTCCTCTGGTTTTATATGTTAACCGCTCCGTTACTTTTACTTGTTCCATTAGATTCCTCCATTTCTCTACACCAGGGCTTAGTTTCTGCAACCAGTTTTTTCTTATAAGTTTAAGAGCAGTTATCTTCATTATTCTCATAAGGTAATTGACTTCAGTTCTGACTTTCCCCTTTGACAATTACCCTAACAAAATGAACACATGATTAATTTTGAGGTGCATTTTCAAAACATAGATGACATAAATTGCTCTGTGACGCCTTTAAAACTTGTAACCTCTTCATTGACTTTTAAATATTGTTTTATATCGATATTTGTGCATTGGCATTAATGAACTGTTGCTTAGCAACAGCTACTGACAGCAGGAGAGACCAGCAGAAGTGCTGGGAGGACAGACATCTGTCTGAATAATATATGAGGAAGCTGTTGAGTTTTGTCACTCATCTTCTACAAAACATCAAGTTGAGCCAAGAACATTATTCAATTGCTGATTGACGAGCATCACAGATGTTCTTATATTGAAATATATACAAAAAATCTTGAGTTGAAGTAATTCAACAACAAACAGCCTCGTTCAAGAGAGTTGCATCTTCACTCTAGCAGTATTTACATTGGCCATTTACTCTGTACAAGTTTCACAAGCTATTGTTTGATGTGGATCTGAGGATTTTCCCTGAAGGACATTTTTAATTGTCCTAATTTTTAACAGTGGTTTAAAACATGTTTTACACCACGACGGGAAAGTAAAACTCTTCAGTAAGACTTAATGAAGTTCTTTTAGAGTTAACGTCTCCTCCGGTTAATCTGCCTCATTAAATTAGTGAGGAGAAACTCTGGGATGCATAACCCACTTTAACTGTGGAATTCATTTATACAAGCATTATTGAGACGTTAAATGAAATTTAAAAGAAATTACATTTGAATGCAGCTTTTTTGCTGCAGTCATGGGGGACCTGAGGTGGAAAACGCTGATGCACCAGTATCAACATTTTTAAGACCAACGCTGGCCGGATGTGTTTTGCAAACTAATATATTAAACTTAACACTAATCCCTGGTATAGTTCTTTGAAACAGTGGGTCAGACTGTAGCATTTACTCCAACGGATTAGTGCATCTTTGTTCTCTAGATCATGCAGTGGTTCCCAACCATTTCCCTAGGGGAACCCTTTTTTTAATCATTGAGTAAACTGACGACCCCCGACTAAGTGAAATATTATTATATTATATTCAATGCATAACAATAACAGTACAGAACAACTGATAAACTGTACAATTAACCCAAATAGTGAACGCAATAACTGCAGGAAATTTGTGTAAAACAAGCAATTTGAATGAATTTTCAGCAGATTATTTCCTGTAAATATGCATCAGAGATTAGTTTTCCTGTGTTTTTTAGGGACTTTTAATAAAGTTCTCTGTATTGTGTATTTTCTTTTTAACAATCATACATACTTAATAGGCTTCTTTCTTGACATATTCAGTGTTTTCTTCTTCCTGACGCTTGGCCGTTGTTCTATCAGTTCTTTGGTTTTTTTTAACTGCATACTTTTCTAATGCAGGACGAGGCTGTTTAACAGAGAGGGAAGGCTCTGTGACTATATCTTGTGTTCAGATCTTCACCGTGCCCTTATCCCCACACTGCCTGTTTCTAAATCAAACGTAGAACGCACTTTTATTCCTTGGCTTTTGGCTCGGCATGAGAGTTGCCTATTTTAATCCTTTTTCCTTTCCTATTTGTCTTTACGGATTTTAATGTCCTGTTGGTTTTAAGTTGGTCTTAGTGTTTTATTTTGTTTTTGTTGTTTTTATGTTCAACTGTACAGCACGTTGGTCAACTTTTGTTGTTTTTAAATGTGCTTTATAAATACATTTCGATTGGATTGGATCCTGTGAGATTTGGTTTAAGTTTATATTTTAAATAATAATCCAAACTTTAAAAATAGCAATTTAATTTAGTTTTCTTTACAGAAATGAATGAAATGCTCAGATTTAGGCCAACTGTATATTTTATTTAAGTTGTCTTACCCTTTAAAATAAAGAAGGTTGGAAACCAGTGCTCTAGATTCTTTGTAGTGAGAATCAACCCAGGAAAGTACAATACATTTTTTTTTTATTTGTTAGTGGAAACCCGGAGCTCATCATGCAGGAGTTGCTTTGTTGGATTGGTCTGTGTAATTTTCTGTTCTTCCCTTGCTTTTATGCCCACAACTGTAAAAGGTTAGCAAGTCACCAACACATTTACTGTGCACCTGTGAGCTATTTTTGTTCACCAGCGCACAGAAAACCCCTATTATAGTCACATGTGCCTTGTATTTTCCCTAATAGAATGAGAACAGAAAGAAAAGGAAGAAAAGCAGAAAGGATTTATTTTATATTAACCCTGTTCATCTGTCTTTCCTCCCTCTATTACTCCATCTCTCCTGGCCTTCCCTATAGGTCTCATTCGTCTTCATTCTTCTCTAACAACAGGCTGCTCCAGGCTCCCATTACAATTATGTAGTCAACTGGGGATTTGACTTTACAAAAAGGTCTTCTCATGTACCCGTTGTAGCTCCACGGTCAGAAAATAGAAAGTAGAGAATCTAAATTGGATTTAATGATAGTCGTTCCCTGCTAACTACTGCATAGTGAGGGCCTCGGTGCAGAGTGCAGTGTCTCCTCTTCATGTTCAGTCACCCACGGATTGTATAACTAGCAGGAGGAACAACCCCTGATACTAACGTGCCTAATTCCCTGATAAGTCAAAAAGAAAACTTCCCCAGAAGAAGAAGAAGAAGACAGGTTTCTTTTTTTATTACAGCACAACAAAGCGGTGCATCGCAGTCACCATCGGTGTCGGTGAGTGTCGAGGCAGTAAATGGACTGAGGTCACACCGGTAATGGGACAACAAAGTCAAGTGGAGTCGCACTGAGAGATGGCAGGATGTCGAGTTAAAAAAAAAAAAGAGACCGGAGACGTGAGGGCAAAACAAGACGACGGGAGCAATAGAGTAAAAAGAGAAGGAGGTCGGACATGAGTGCGAATGAGAACACAAGGAGACGGTGGAAAGCCGAGGGAGAAGGTCTGAAGGAGAGAGGCTGATTGGGGTAAAAGGAAATAAAAAAAGGAAAAGGTCTCTATATGCAGTAGTCTGAATGCTCACTTGTCTGAGAGCTGAACATTTCATGCCTTTTTCCTCTGGACCGCTGCAGTCTGGCTGTCTGACTGTCGGATTGTGAATGGTAATGTTAGAGCATATAGGCTTGATTTTGCTCAGTCAACCAAGACCACAGATACAAAAAAGTAAAATCACTAGAATCCATCATCACTGGGTTCTGGACAGAGTGTCGAGGAGGCCCATTAGACCCATCTCTGAACAGACTGTAATTTTAGAGTAATTTACCTCAGAGAAGTTCTCCAGCCATGAAATACTTCCTCATCACCCTCAGTTGTAGCCCAGAAACTTAAAAAAAAAATCAATGAGACACACAGTTACAATTGGTGACAAGTTTCTTCATTATAAACATGGGCACTGTGGTTTATTTAAGTCACCCATAGACACCATCTTGCTGCCGTGAATACTCACTAGCACCGTAAATGTATATTAATCCACAGGTGAAAATAGTCCTCCAGAAATGCAATTTTGTAACAATTGCTAAAAACTACACTGCCCCAGCTGTAATGCCCAATATTACACATAAAGGTCAGTTTAGTCAAAAATAGTTGCATAATGTCTTTTGGTGCTGGGGGAAGTTTTCTAAAGTAAATGTCATAATAATAATAACAGAAAACCTGCGTTTGAAAGATAAAATTCAATTACTAGGCAGGATGGGTCTAACTTAAAGATGCTTTTGGTTGCATAGGAATTCTGTGATCCAGCGTTCCTTGGAGCTTAACCCACATCTGGTAGGAAGTAGGGACATTTTGGACTCCCTTGCACTGATTTTGACCATTTTCCCAACTCTATTAAATGTAATACAAAATGACTGGAATATCCCTTTAAAAAAGGACCTCTTCAGTAGGAAGGAAAGGGCTTTGGGCTGAGAGCTTATGTCATAATGAATTGAGAGGGACAAACTAACCCATTCTTGCTTTTTTTTTGTTCATGTTTTTTGACAACAAAAAAAATACACCTGCTTTATCCTTTAAATTTTAACTTGAGACTTGATGATGATATGTCATGACTTGACTTGGTATAAAGAGCCCCTTCCACTGGACCCCATTGGACCTTATTACAGAAAAAATATGAATGGTAGTCAACGGAGAGACATAAATATTTTTTTATCCTGAATTACGCCACAAATCACATATGATGTTTGTTAATTTAAAACATAATTTTGCAAGTCAAGAAAGTTGCAGTTTGTTGTATTTTTTTCGTAGTATCATTTGGTTTTGTGTGAAAAGGCTCAGTGAACTACATCTCTCGCCTCGGACAATATACGGCACAACATTATCTTATGTGTTTTATCCAGCGACTCCTGGTCTTTTTATCAGCCAGGAAGAGAAAGAATGAGCAAGACCCATTGCTTTTGTGAGTACACCCCAGTATGAAACACACAGGCATTATAGCTTCAGAGAGAGAGAGAGCTGTAACTACGTGACTTTTGGGTGTGTAGTCTTTCTAATTACGTATTTTCACAGTCTTATACTTCAACAGTTTTACAACAAACTCTGACTTTCTTGACTTGCAAAATGATGTTTTAAATTGTAAAAAAACATCATATGTGTGATTCATGGCGCAATTCAAACGGGATCCAAAAAATATTTATATCTCTTCGTTGACTACCGTTCATATTTTTTCAGAAATAGGGTCCAATGGGATCCACCGGAAGGGGCGTGACTTAGGCTCTCTATTAGACCTGTGACTTAAATGTGCTCAATACGAACTTCAGAGCGTATCTATTGCTTCCACACAGCTCTCAACATGGTGACGGCTGAGTCGGCGGCTAATGTGACTTTCTGACATTGTCTGCTCAGGATGCCATTACTTCTCCATATCTTTACATAGCAAATAGTTGTTTGCTGCTATACTAACGCTCTGGATATCCAATTTAGTACCTTTAAAACTTGTGTCTTAAGACTTCACCAAACTTGCTCACACCTCTGGACTCCAAACCAATTCAGAATTTCATCAGCTCAGAGTAAAGTTTCCATAGACAACAATTTGGGCTCAATGGACCTTCAGAGAAGAGGAAGTACTCATCGCCACATCAGTAGGATCAGAGTTAGTTATTCTTTCATATTCTTTCCTTTCCTTGTGTCAAGTCGAGCTTTTGATCAATAAGAAAAGCAGGAAGGACTCGACAGCGCTTTCCCTTTCAAATTCATTCACACTTTAGCGGAAGCTATTGTAGGTAGAAAGAAGACGGTTGTCTCCCCCCTCTCCCCCCCCCTCTTCATTTCACACACTGTGCACGTACATACACAATCATTATTATTACATCTCAGTCTCCAGCATTCCTCACAACTTCACAGGTACCTACAGTCTGACGGACAATTTCTGAGGCATCCAAACTTAATTCTGTTACTTTTGATTCGCGTCTGGGAAGCAGATATTGCTCTGCCTGTCTCCTGTTTCTGAAATGCATTTATCGGGAAGAGAGAGAGCAGCAGGACAAGGTTAAAGAAATCTCTCACCTTATGTGTCCAGAAGCACTTGAGGCAGCCGTATAGAGTCGTCCTAATATCCTCTTCATTTTAAGAAATCCCCAATACCATTTCTCTCTCATTTCCTGTCTGCCTCTCTCTATCTGCCTCGCTCTGTTCAGTTATCACATCTATCTTTTGGAGGAGTTATCACATTTATCTTTTTGCTACATCTCATTGTACTGTAGACAAAGAGGAGGTGGAAAACCGGCTTTGAAATTGAACGTGATTTTATATTCAGCTGACGCATTTTTGTAAACTCCTCAGCCTCTTATGGGCAGAATCAGCACTAATGCAATAAACCTTCCACTAGTTGCGTCTCAGTTGCTGACAGACTACATCAGCAGGTGGGCTTTGCTTCAGTTTGTGGTTATATTTTTCTTATTTCTTTTCTGATGATTTGTTGTTTAGGTTGAATCTTCAAAATCTTTTGGACTCATGCAAAAATTGCAGTTTCAAAGAGGCGTTCTTCATTGTTTTTATTCGGATCCTCATTAGCTTCCACAAAGTGGTTGTTGGCCTTTACTGGAGTGGATGGAAATAAACGGCAATTTAGAATAATGAGAACAGGCAGAACAAATCCAATATTAGCATCAGGAAATACAAAGACTGATTCTACGGATGAAGGGGTAAACAATGGAAAAAAATAATTTAATGAAAACAAAAACAGTATTAAATCACATCTAATTACATCTATGTGAGAGTCATCTGCTTTTTGTCTCAGTGAGTTTTTGAAGGAAAATCTGCTTTTCCGTTCTATAATAAATCTCTCATGTTCTCATGAGGGCTACAACTAACAATTACTTTTACGATCAATTAATCTTTCTTTGCAATTATTTTTTTTATTTATATTTCTTTTGTCTTTGACGATTAATCAATTGGTTATTTTGTATGTAAAATGTCAAAAATAGAGAGAAAAAAATCCATCACAAGATATTCAGTTTCCTAAAACATAAGACAACAAAAAGCAACAAATATTTACGTTGGATAAGTTGGAACCAGAGGATCAGAGAATGTTTGTACAGTATTATAACATAGTGTATGTGCTTTTGCTAGAAAAATAACTTTAACGATAAACCGATAAGCAAAATAGTTGCGAGTGAATCCCGTCCACATACTTTTGTCCAGTGTATGTTGGTGAGTAGAGTTCTGTTCTCATACATAAAGAACGTCTTTAAGTAAACACTCTGATATTGTGCTGCTAAAAGTAGTACCTTAATAGCTGTGAAAATTACTACAGAGCTTGTGTGATGAGTTGGCAGATTCTCACCATTAAACACTGCATTAGTCATCTTCTGTGACCTCCCGCCCACCCTGTCTGATGCTGTGACCTCTTCTCTTCTTCCCACGCCCAGAAAGCCAGACTGGCCAGGATAAGAATATCCAAGTCCGGAAGCGCCAACGCCTTCATGCACAGCAAACGCAACGGACTGCTCAACGAACTGCTGGAACTGACGGTGAGAACAACCTCTGACCCTCTGAATGCTAACAACCACCAACAACAAAGTGGGCGTGATGATTACTGGGAAGTGATTTCAAATGTGTTCATTAGAAATGACACGAAATGTCATCAGATTGTAATTCAGTATGAGAGATTAATCATATTGCTACTTGTCAAACACCCTTCTACTAATTATTTCAGTTCACTGCAATTTCGCATCTGCAGTAAACACACACACACAAACATCTACACACTCAAAATGACAAATAATTACTGCTATAATTAAGCAAAGGACAATTTAGAAGTCATTTAGAAGCTATACAAGAGCAGCAGAAGTTGGAGTCATCACGTTGTGGTTGTTATAGAGGGCAGGGGTGATAGCAGAGGAGTTATGCCTATAATCCCCCATGCGGGCGTTATCAGTGTAATCTCACAAAGCACTTTCCTTAGTTGTTTTTCAGTTCTAGACTTAATTTAATCCGCGTCTGTAAAACTGGCAAAGTCAGACAACAGAGGTTGTTTTTACTTTCATTGCTTGTTGTGTCACTCTTGGTGATAATTAGATGGTTAGTGCATTAAAAAGAGAGGCTGAAGCAAACTTCAAAATTGCAGATGTTGAACAATGAGGAAGCGGAGGACACTTAAATCCCACACTCACCCAGACTCCTGTTCCGACAAAAGGTGCAGACTGTTTCTGTCTGTCCTCCTCTCGATGATTATAGACAACCGCAGTGTTGTTACATTCTTGTCTTTTGTCACCGCCATACTTTAAACCTGCAATAATTGATTTTTGTGGTGACTCAGAGGTAGCGAAAACAAGTTGTAAACACAACACTTAGAAAGTTGATATATGGTGAAGTTGTGGGCAAATAGTTGCATATTTACACATCCAGCAGACACCGAGCAACATTAGCATTTATTTAAAGTAGAGCCCGACCGATACTGGATTTTTGGGGCCGTTACCGATATTAGGGACTATAAAACTTCCGATGTTTGCCTCTCTCTCTCTGTTGGATACAAATTCAATGAATCTTTCGGAGGTTATAGTGGGCTCAGTTTTAAAGCTAGAGTGGCATCATATGAAACTAGAAAACCTAAAGAATCCATTGGTGTCAGAGTAGCTTGTCGCGAAGGAGGCTAAATAACGCTCCAAAGTTCCGCTACATTTTTGGTGAGGAAAAACTGGCATAGCCATTTTCAAAAGGGTCCTTGACCTCTGACCTCAAGATATGTAAATGTAAATGGGTTCTATAGGTACTCACGAGTCTCCCCTTTACAGACATGCTAATGCTTTATGATAATCACATGCAGTTTGGGGCAAGTCATAGTCAAGTCAACACACTGACACACTGACAGCTGTTGTTGCCTGTTGGGCTGCAGTTTATGATTTGAGCATATTTTTTTATGCTAAATGCAGTACATGTGAGGGTTTCTGGACAATATTTGTCATTGTGTTGTGTTGTTAATTGATTTCCAATAATAAATATATACATACATATGTGTGTGTATAAAGCTAGCTCACTACTTAACTCATTATATCTCATTTGTTAAATTATACATAAAATAAAAGTGACGAGTTGTAGTTTTCCGGGGAGTTACCTGAGGTTACCATGAAATTGCCAAGCAACCAGTAGGTCTCTACCAAAAGATACAGCACGTAACTCCCCTTCAAACCATAACTTCATCATTTTTATATTTCAGTTTGTGTATTAAAATGTATTTGATTTTAGATATTAACTTTAGAGTATTTTGAACTCTGAACAGAGCCAGGCTAGCTGTTTCCACCCGCTTTTAGTTTTTATGCTAAGCTAAGCTAACTACCTCCTGGCTCTAGCGCCACACTGTACTTAACACACAGACACAAGGAATTGGTCTTCTCATCTAACTCTCTGCAAGAAAGCAAATAAGCATATTTCTTAAAATGTCCAACTATTAATTTAAATCACATGTCTTTCTCTTTATCTCCACTACTTGCAGACATCAACCAACTTTCAACTTTTTAATGTAAGCCTCCACCACCATGTTCTCCTCCATTTGTTACTCAGCCCTTTTTATTTTATTCTCGTCAACGCCGTGGAAAAATGTGTTTGGTAATGCATGAGCAAATTGCCTATATCCTTCCCATCCAGTCCATCACTCTTGCTTTCAGTGACACACTCCCCTCCTTGCAGATGGTTACTAAAATGCATTTGGATCTAATCGAGTCCAGTGCGAAAGCTCATGGGTGTCTGGAAGTGGTTAGAATTATCATATAAATGCCATCTGTGAGTGCTGAGCGACCCACATCCCTCTGCGTGTGTTTGATGAGGCTGCCAGAGTCCTGCCGCATCAAATTACGGTGGTGTCACTGCTGTCAGTCAGTCAGTAGCGCTGCGTGGGTCTGGGGTGGGAGTGAGTGGGGATATATGACAAAGTGACTCTCTCAACCTATAGTTAGATTAGAAGTTCTGGTCTGCTGGTCTTTTTCAGTTTTCCCTGAAGGCTTTTCAATTTTTTGACAACCATTTATTTGCTACCCAGATCACAGGCTCATTATCATAGAGGGTGATTTATTGATAATCCTGTCAAGTTTTATTATAACCTTGCGTAGAAAGACCTTACAGCTCTATCCCTTTAGGTGCTGTTAATTTCATTTTCATTTTTCACTTTAGAGTGACAGGATTTATTCCAATTTGCCCTCGTGGTTATCACCCGATCACTGCTCATATCACAGATTTTTTTTCTTTTTTCAGTGATTGAAACAGGTCTGGAGTTGTGCTCATTGACAACAGACAACTGAACCAATCAGATCTTTCTAGGGAAGGAGCAAAGGATTAACAATCACATTATGCTCCTGTGCCAATACCGGAAAAATGGTGAAAGACATATTGCCACAAAAATGGCAACAAATGTAGAGATCAACGCAACTACATACAGTTTCTGGAAAATTCATTGAGAAAGTGTTGTTGGATAAAATAGCTAGATGGGAATGTCTGCTCTTGACAAATAGAGCTATATTTAATGATTGACAAATGAAAGTTATTTAGTACATGAATGCAGAAATCATATTTAGTGACGCCGAGGGGTCTGACAAAGCTGGGATACGAACATGTTAGAATATATGTATATCGCAGTCAGACATTCAGTCACAGATCTGCCAATGAATTTGATTTTAGAAATTAAAAACTCAATGGATGGTAGGAAATCTTCTTAAAGCTGTGGAAAAGAAACATGATTTATCGCAATAAAGAAAAGTCTCCTCCATTTAAGTCAATGCATCGTGGATGTAAAAATCAAAGATGGCGGATCTGTGACTAAAATGTCCGAGCTCTGGGAAACAGTCATGCATGATACAGTTCTGGATTCAGGCTATTTGATGAAGTACCTTGATTTGTCAGGTATTAACTGTCTAAGCTAAAAAGAGACAGTCCCATCAGGTAATTATGTTTATAATATGAACTTAAAATTTCAGAAATCTGTCTATGCCACAATATACACTCACCAGCCACTTTATTAGGTACACCTTGCTAGTACTGGGTGGTATTCTGCTGTTGTAGCCCATCTGCTTCAAGGTTGGACGTGTTGTGCGTTCAGAGATGGTATTCTGCATACCTTGGTTGTAACGAGTGGTTATTTGAGTTACTGTTGCCTTTCTATTATCTCCAACCACTCTGCCCATTCTCCTCTGACGTCTGACATCAACAAAGCATTTCCGTCCACACAACTGCCGCTCACTGGATATTTTCTCTTGTTCGGACCATTCTCTGTAAACCCTAGAGATGGTTGTGCGTGAAAATCCCAGTAGATCAGCAGTTTAATACTCAGACCAGCCCGTCTGGCACCAACAACCATGCCACGTTCAAAGTCACTTAAATCCCCTTTCTTCCCCATTCTGATGCTCGGTTTGAACTTCAGCAAGTCGTCTTCACCACGTCTAGATGCCTAAATGCATTGAGTTACTGCCATGTGATTGGCTGATTAGCTATTTTTGTTAACAAGCAATTGAACAGGTGTGCCTAATAAAGTGGTCGGTGAGTATATATCTGTAATGGAGTATAAAATGACATATATATGATACATTTTATCCATATCACCTTCTCCTACTCACAGCATTAGGAGAAATTAAAGAGCCAGTCATTCTCCATCAGTTGAGTAAGCTGACGTCCTCTCTTCACTTCAGATATAATACAAGATATGAAGAAAAACATCCTCAGTGAGGTTAACACTGTCAGGGTTGCATTCCAGATGGATTCTATGAAATCAGCTTCTTCCGTTACATGAAAACAACCTTGAACCTTGCCACAGGTCTCAGTCTCTAGCTATACGATGTATCTAACAGGGCCTCTGCCACAGGGCTGATCCACACATTAAGACATCAGAAGGCGTAGTTTTCTCATGCCCACATCACTGTATTGTTCATGTGTCTGGAATCTGAATGAGAGTCCTTGGGCTGGATCGCCACCCACCTAAATCCTTTGAGTAACAATGTGCGCCGTGGGGAGGGAATTAATTTGTTTTCAGTTTTCATGTTTTTTGGCAATTGTGATTACTTTGAGACTAAGCTATATTGGAGCCGGAGCTTTGAAACCAAGTCCCGTTTGGAGAAATACCAAAAAAATGGTTCCATAAGTTTCTGTTTTTCTCAACTCTTCTGTTTTTCCTCTATCTGATGCTTCATACATCAATAACTGCTCAGCTGCCTGGAGCATCACATGGCGCTCAGTGGTACCTACTTAGATAATTAAGTAAGAGAGCTGGCAACAACAACCCTTTTGAATTTTATTAGTTCAGTAAATTCAAAGGGGGAGTTATTTTTTTAGCTTGCTTACACAAGGAACCAAACTAAAGGCAATTACAGTATTAATGGCACAAAAGATGCACTATAGAGACAATTAATTTTAAACAAAGCACTTGCCAAGGCTGAGGGATCAATTCACACCGAGCAGAAATGTGGTCCGTTATGTAACTAATTTGCTAGTAAGTTATTTAAAAGCAAACAGCAGGAGTCATTGGCTACCTGCTCAAAATGGAAATGAGAGCGAAATCAACGAGCACGAACCAAGATAGCCCAGTTTAAAATGGGAGACACGAAGCAGAACCAAAGAGTCACGTCTGACTTTTAATTACTGATGACAAAGTTCATATCAAAGAGTCATTTTGTGCACAGAGTTAGAGGCTTTAATGAGTGACGAGGATGCACCAACAGTGTAATTTGTCAACATTCATCAATTTTGTGTGTGTGTGTTTGTCTGTGTGTCTTACTAAGGATACAGAAGAGGATGAGCAGAAGCTGACTAAGTCCACCTCTCTGTTAGAGAGCCAACACCACCACCTACTGAACTGTCTGGAGAAAACCACTGTGAGTACACTCCAACACTTCTCTATCTTTGATTCCACAAATCTGCCACCTACATTAATGAGGTTGAAATGATGTGTTAATTGTCATTTAAGTATTGAATCATGATAATAATGTTTTATACCAGAGAGAAAAATACCAAAAAAAGCTTTGAGCACAACATGTACAGTACTTCAGGGCCAGAGGTGCTGGCAACTGCAAGATAATCACGGAACCAGAAAAAAAAAAAATGAACCACAAGTGTTTGTATAGAAACTTCCAGTGGTAAAGGAAGTACTCAGATCCTTTACTTAAGTAAAAATACTAATACCACACTGTAAAAATACTCAGTTACAGGTAAAAGTCCTGCATGGAACATTTTACTTAGGTAAATGTATGTAAGTATAATCAGTAAAACATACTGAAAGTATTGAAAGAAAAATAACTCATATGACAGTTATACTATTATATCATTAGATTATTATTATTATGCCTACATTAATATAAAATCATCATTTTACATTTGAGTTGGTTGAGGTGGAGCTAACTTGAACTATTTTGTATAAATGACTGCAACTAATTATTATTTTCATTATGAATTAATCTGCTGAATATTTTCTCGATTAATTGATAGATTGTTTAGTTTGTTAAAATTCAATAGATGCCCGCAGAGCCCAAAGTGACACCTTCGTAATGCTTTGTTTTGTCCAACCAATAGTCCACACCTCAACATTATTAAAAATAAATTAAAATTATTAGAATAATTAAAAAAAAGGAAATGCAATAAATACTCATATTTGAGAAGCTGTAACCATGAAACTGTGATTTTTGTATGACTAAAAAATTATTAAAATTGTCGCCAGTTCATTTTCTGTCAAAGAATTACTCGATAATTGTTTCAGTTGTACTTGTACATTTTCATATGTTTGTGTGCAAAATCTTAATCTTTAAATTAACTAGTAACTAAAGCTGTCACATAATTGTAGTGGAGTAAAGAGTACAATAATTTCCCTCTGAATTGTAGTCGAATTATAAAGATGCTTGAGAAGAAAATAATAAAGTACCTCAAATTTGTTCAGTATAAAGTACAGTACTTTATTAGTAAATATATTAAGCTATATACCACCACTGGAAACTGCACACTCAACCCGCAAAAATTTTATGATATGGGTATTTCCTTTTTTTTTTTTTACTTAATTACTCATATTATGTGTTTTTTCCATGGTATTTTGTATATACAGTATATATATATATATATATATATATATATATACCATATATATATTTTCATTTATTTTTTTAACCTGTATCGATTGTCTGAGACACACACCTGTATGCTTTCAGCCTAATCACTGCACAAACTGTGTGTGTGAATTTAAACCTTTGACCCGCTGCACGATACGCGTTGCTCTTGTCAGTGTCAATAAAAGAGCCTTCACCATATGTTTGCGGGTTGAGTAACATCTCCTACCACTCCCAAAGTTGCTTTATCAGAGGCTTGTACTTGACACTGATTTTCCCGGTAGCTCCCAAATCCTCCCGAGCACATCCAAGAGAGTCTCCAGGGAGTTTCATTGCTGTCAGAGATGTCTATCGCCGTGACAGTAATGTTTTCCTTCTCGTCTAATCCTTGCCTCGACATCAGTTGGATGCAAGACACAAATTCTTGGCAAAAATGCCTCAAATGTTTACATAGCAGTTTGACGTGTTTCAGTGGAGATTTTGTGAAAGTAGAGATTGATCCCAACTCTGCACAGTGATTTGAATGATATGGAGGTTCTGTGAGTCAGTGTACTCTTTTAAGAGCTGCTGTTTTGCAAAAGGTTTTTGTGTCAAAAAAACATTGATTTGTATAGAACAGTGACACTGGATCCACTCTCCATTCAGCAAATATACTAAGTTTTTGAAATTAGTTCATTATTATATAATTTCTTTGGTTATTTATTTGTAAAATTAGAAATGATATCACTAAGGCATCATCTTTTATTTACTTCAGTCTGTCTCCTCTCTGCACCAAACCCCTCCCTGTGTGTTTAAACCACCATCCTGTTTCTTCTCTCCAGGCTCATGAGTTTGTGGACGAGCAGATGTTTGAGCAGAACTGTTTAGAGTCGGCGTTACAGACCTACCCGTCACGCAGCCCCTCTATATCCAGCCACGACAGCTCTGTGGGTACCTGCTGTGGCCGCAGGGCAAAGAGAAACACTCCTCTGCCCAACGCCAGCCTGCCCTCCAGCCATCCCATCGCAACACACCAGGGCCCCCTGCAGGAGCTCAGTGCCATCCACATACAGTGTGCTGGCCAACCGTCACACACCGCCAGGTAAAACTAAAGGAGAGCAGAAACACACAGCAGCAGCAGAGGGGAGGGGGGGGGGGGCTTTGCATCCAGGTTGTTCGCTGAATTCTAACAACTTTGTGAGGGGAAAAGAGTTTATAATGTAACTGCTCACAACATTTCCACTTAAAGTGTAAGTTCAGGGGTAAATCCATGCAGAAGTCATAATATTACGAGAATAAAGTCACAGGTTTATGAGGAAAAAAAGTCGGAATATTATGAGAATATATATAAAGATTTTTGTCTCGTAAAGTTATTACTTTATTCTCGTAGTATTAAGATTTTTTTCTTATAAAGTTATGACTTTATTCTCGTAATATTACAACTTTTTTCTTGTAATATTATTAATTTATTCTAGAAATCTCAGATTTTTTCCCACAATGTGGTCCTAATACTCCGTAGTCGTACATTTGCACTTTGGCCCTCACTGCATTGGACTTACATACACTATATACTTACACTATAAACTGTGTTACCTTCATCACAATGCTCAAATGTTTTGCGGCTCCAGACAGATTTTTTTTTATTATTTTGCCTGAAATGGCTCTTTTGATAGTAAAGGTTGCCAACCCCTGACCCTGTCAGATGGTTTGTTACGCAGAACCATCTGAGAAACCATCATTGGAGTCTGTTTGAAAAAGGGCAGGCACTTTCAAAAAATACTTGGCAGGAGATTGGATGAACCATCTGTCAATCGAACTAACCAAAGCGAAACTAGTTCCATTTGCTCTTCTTTCAATGAAGAAGTACTCACCAGTTCTGATATAATTTATGCTATTGCAACATTTACACTAACCGGTCTCACCGGGTCTCAGGCCTCACACACATAAGCCATACCACTAGCTACCAGTAGCTCCTCACAGGACGCTGATTGGTCTGTTGTCTGGTTTGTCAGACACAAATGCATTACTTGAAACCTGATAAGATGGGTTTTCGTTCGACATTTTGATCCCGCGATTCTCGCGTGACATCGCAAGAATCCAGCTGCTGTGCAAGGTTAACTGTTCACCTCCAAAGCATTTAAAAGTCACATTTGAAAACCTTACTAGTAGTTTTTTTCAGAAACAACATCCTAACTCGATATTAAACTGTATTTTTGTTTTTTTGGTTGACAATTTCTGAGAAAAATCCCATAAGGTGGTTACTGTGGAATAGTGAGTTAACTCAATTAACTTCAGAGGATAGGCAACATCTGCTTGTCTACCCTCCTTTAATTAAGGAGATGATGAATGAAATTAAAATCCCTGTATAGGACACATGTCAGCACACCTCTCTGTGCATTCAGAGAAAATTACATTCGCTTCCTTTTTTGGAGGGGGTAAACGGGTAAAAAGTGTGTTTCCAGAACTGTAGAAACATTGTACAATATCATCTGTTAATATTTTGACATAGTCTCCATCTCTGTCTCAATTTTCAAATTAAATTATATTTATTAGCTAATGATATGTTGCCTGAACTTGCATACATAATAACTTAATAACCAATAATTTACTTTTTAAATAAAAAAGTAAACCTAGCAACTTTATTAATACTAACAGTTCATGATAAGTTCATTAAAACTATGACAAACAGTAATATAAAATTGCACACAAAGTGGTTCACTTTCTTATCATATAGGTACCAGTGGACGTCTAGGAAACATAAAATTATGCAATAGATGAAATTTGTTGAATATTAGTTTTTCAATTATTAGTTAACAGCTCAAATGTGACGTGTTCGTGGAATAGTCTGTGTGAAGAAGTATGCCTGTACTTCATCTTGTAGAGAGTGGTATCTCAAACATTACTCTATGTACTCTGCACATAGCCTGGATAGAAATTTGTATATAGTTTTGTTATTTTTCCTTTTCTCTAGTCGTTTGAGCCTCAACCAGAAAACCAATGAAAGTTGCCGGATCAACAGCAAAGGCGGTCGGATCACCACGGCGATCATCAGCCTCCCATCGCCCCCCGCTTTGGCCCCTGACAGCGATGGCCTCCGCGGGCTCCCACAGAGGAGGCCGCCGCCACCCCCGGGTCACCCTCCTCCAAGCATCCAGACCACAACAAGCTCAGCTGGCAGCAACATTGTAAAAGTCTCTGCTCTGTGACTCTCTGGCTGACAGATGTAACTCAGCTCAGCAGGAGGAAAGAAAGGAGGAAGAAGAAGAACAAGAAGAGGAGGAGGAGGATGAGGAGGAGGAGGAGGAAGAGGAGGCAAAGCAGGTCACACTACCTTTATGGACGCACCATGTCCCGTATCACAGGGTCAACAGGAAGAGCGCTGTACTCCAGAGGAGTTTAAGAGAAGACAGATGATGTGGAGCCATAACTGAGGTAGAGGATTGTAGATAATGTGAACCGAGAATCACGCACTCGTCATGTCGTGTATGTACTGTAGATACGGACAGAGTCGCTGCATTTCTAATAGTTTCTAACAGCAGTCCAGATGTTTTACAAGCAAGTGCTGTGGAAAAGATTGAAAGACATTGTGCAATTAGCATATCCGTACATCAGCAGACGCTGTTCGACGTACCACGATTTCACAGTAAATTTAAAGTGAATTCACAGTGAAATAGTGAAAAGGATATTTTGTCGACTTTAAACGTGTTTGAAGAAAGATGAAATGTTGAGTGTGTTTACTTGAATTTAATTGGTCTCGTTTGTGTTATGTGTTGTTTGTCTTAAGTATTTTGAGGAAAAAAACAAATTGAACTTTTAGCTTTTCTTTACAGCATCATTTGAAAAGTCACGGTACCGACGATGCTGCTAATATCATATCGCTGAAATGTGAGTTTGATGGGTTTGAGACTGCGAAGAGTGGGGTTTTTTTGTTGGAAAATTGTATCTATTCATTGTGTCAAAGAATCAAACCAAACTGTGCTTTTTAGTTGCTTCGTGTTTAAATTTCTGACTGGAGATGGACTGCAGGGAGTGAGGCTGACCTGACGCTGTCTTCATGACTTACTGTATAGGCTTTCATACTGAGATGAGACAGAGCAGTGGGTCTCAGCTTGAAAGTAAAAACCCTCCAGCTGACCGCAAAATGACTTTCAAGTGAAGGTGTATGATTAAAGGACAAGGCCGGTGTTATTCTATTTTTATTAATTTTTTTGTCAACCAATAACATGAAAAGAACAAAACCAACCGTCTGTGTTAGTCTGTCTCTCAAAACTTTCTGATTTTCGCACCCTCTCTCTGGCACTCAGACCCAAGCCCATTTGTTCCTACTGAAGACACAAATTATAGAATCACAAAGCTGTTTTTTTAAAAACAGCTTAGCAACATATGGGCATTGCAGTTTCTAGCAAACGTTACTCAAACAGGAGTAATAGTGCAGTTATTTAGGACTACTTTCAGCCGCAGATGAATACATATTTGAGTTCAAGTAACAGCAGCAGGACGGCGTATATGAGAAATAAACTGCAGTGCCCATGTTCACTGTAATGAAAGAACATGTCATTCAGTGTAGCTTACTGATGTGTTTTTATGGAGGTCTACTGCACATAGGCTTTGGCTGCACAGACAATACTCGTAAGTAGGATTGATTCATTGTTGATTTTGGTGTTTTCATTTGGATTTGTTGAGAAAAATATAGAATATTTCCAGTAATGAAATGATATCCAGTTTATATAAATGTGATTGGTGCTTTTTGTCCCTGTGGAATAATTAAAAGCTGCAGCTGTTATGCTGCCTCTACTCGCCGAGTGTCGTGGGCTGAGAGGGAGACGAGAAAATGATAATGTGCGTATTCATTGTGAGCATGAGTGGGCATTTTAGGCATTGAATACCAAAAAGGTTGAGCACCACTTTCATATCAAGCAACCAGTCCTAGAACATTACAGGAAGGGGGCCAATTCATGTTCAACCCAGATTTTTCAAACTAAAACTGAAACTAAAAAGCTACATGAAAGCTGATTATTTGTAGAGTTTTAAAGAGGAGAGAACAAGGCTAAAATATGCAAATGTAAAAATGTTTTTGGGAAATCCAGTTGCTCTTTTGTCATCTTCTCTCTCTATTTTTCTTTGAATAAATTCTAACAAAGCAGAAAAAAACAAATGGACAGATTGGTTGCCTTCAGTTGTACCATGTTGTGTCTTGAGTTAAACTGTCAGTGAAGAGATGTTGTTTCACAGCTGACTACAGCGTGTTCATGAGAACTTCAAAATATGTTTTCCTTTTTAAATAATTGTGACAGTTTCTTCTTTAAAACTTTTAAGTTTACATTTTTTAAAGAAAGCAAGTCAATGAGAATACATAGGAATACCAGTTTGACAGAATAATCCCAACTCAAGGTCCTTTTTTCTAGCTTTTCCAGAGCTTTTAACTGTATAGCACCGTCTTGCATTAAAAAATTAGGGTTTGCGAAGTTGACATGGAGACGGATATGCATAAAATGTGCTTTTCTTTTTAAGTCAACACAGACAAGAAGTACTAAAAGTGCTGTGGAATTAAATAACAGCTACAGAGTAGCAGAGCCTGCACTGATGAAGACCATGTGATATGGTTGAAAACCTCAGCAAAAGGCATTAAGAGGACCTTGAACTGGCTCTGTTCTGTCAAACCATTTCCAAGGTCAATTAAGAACTTTGAAGCTCAAGAACAGGTGATTAATAAGCAGCTCAATCACGATAGTCTCAAAGATGATCAGAAGATGGCAGAAGTGATGCATTCTGACACTGAAACTGAAAATTAGTCCAAAAAGATTTGTTCTAATCCGGCTCGGAGCCTCGGAGTGTGGAGTTTGCTTGTTCTCCCCGTGTTAGCGTGGGTTTTCTCCGGCTTCCTCCCACAGTCGAAAGACATGCAGGTTAATTGATGACTCTAAATTGCCCATAGGTGTGAATGTGAGCCTGAATGGTCGTCTGTCTCTATGTGTCAGCCCTGTGATAGTCTGGCGACCTGTCCAGGGTGTACCCCGCCTTTCGCCCAATGTCAGCTGGGATCGGCTCCAGCCCCCCCGCGACCCTAAATAGAATAAGCGGTTACAGATGATGGAGGATGAAGATTTGATCTGGTTCATGGCCTTACTCCTGCACTCATATATTATTTATATTCCGCTGCACATTGTTGTTCATTTGAAGTTGATAGACGGCCTAGTGTTTGGAATAGTTTGTGACTACTTGCCACGTGTGCTCTGGTTATCTGTATCAAATAAACAATGTGTTTATTTGTCTTTATTGTTTTTTTGCTAAAGTGGAAACTATGATTAAACTGTAGTGTTTTTTCGATCATGAAGCACCAAGTGAAATTGTTTTGGTTGTATCGGTATACTTTGTGTTGCATTCCTGCATTTTGTCACATTTTAAAACAGAGGTGAACGTATTTGTGCCACGAGGGTCACTTTTCCATTTTCTGTAAGAACAGCAAAGTAGTAGTACACTTAATGCTGCTATGTAAAAAAAATTACAAACCCTATAGATCATTTTTCCTCTCACTGTTAACGCTGAAAATAACGAGCATCCACTCCATTGTGGTGTTCATAGCTTGGATCTTGGTTTACACAGTATCTACACATTAGGGCTTTTTGCCGTATCATAGATCACCACCATGCTTCATCAACAGAAAGCTCTTCTCTCACTGATGATTACTCGTTGTCATTATATGATTCACTTGACTTCAAAAGGCATTGTGGGGGTCAATTTTTTAAAAGTCTTGGCATTGCTGTTTGTGTAGTTTCTTATCTTTTTATTCTTTTGAACTGAGCTTTTCTGTCTGTTTGCTGTTTACCGTATTCTGTCAGTTTATTTGTTATAACAGCTATGAAGTGTCAGATGAGAATTAAAATCTGCCACAGCAATCGAGTGTCGTCTTTCTTCTCGCTCCTGTCGCAGACATGGAAACGTTTGCATGTATAAAAAGGTCCTCCTTTTTAAGAATGGGCACCACCACCCAGGCCCTGGTTTCCACAGGCACTGTCCCCGACCTCCACACGACACCTAAGAAATAATAATTTAATGGAAAAAGAAACATTTCAGGGTGTTTAGCCTGTGCTTTAAAAGTCCACAAATCTTCGAGGAGTAAAGGAGTAGATACCCTTAAACTACTATATATCTGCTTCACATATACATCATATCATATGTACTGTAGAGTTCTGTACAATACTGTACATATCCCTGAGAACTATTATTATTATTTCAGGCTTTTTGTTGCAACATTATGTCCCGTATGCTGTGGTGGAATTTAACTAGCATATTATGATTTATTTTTTTCTTTTACATTTTTATGACGTATACCGTGATTATTTTTAATGTTATTTTATGACACTATGATACTATACTACTACTATGCATTGTTTTTTTGTTTTTTTTTATGACATACTGTACTGTGACGTTTTTATGTTGTCGGCATGCTGTCGGGTGTTGGGATGTGTCAGGAATCGGAACACTGTTGGGTGTCAGGTAAGCAGTCGGCACACTGTGGGATGTCAAGGACACTGTCAGGTGTCAGGGACACTCTTGGGATGCTGTCAGGTGACAGGAGGCTCTTGCGGGTGCAGCCAGCTGGTGCAACCGGCTGGGGCAGCGGCTTCCTGGACTCCGCCCGGGTTCGCCTGTGTAAACACATCTTGGTGAGTGTGCAGCAGTTGAAGGATACCAAAAGCCGGACCACTTGTTAGTTCCTCTCCCTTCAACCATACCAGTTCTCCATCCAGAACACTGTGGCTGACTTATTGTCTCACAACGTGGTTGCCGAGCCTGCCGGAAAGGGTGAGAAGTGTGAGGGAGCTGGAAAGCATTCCCCTCACTAAGGTGAAAAAGACATACACATACACATTGAATGTGTAAAATTTGACAAAACAGACTAATACAGGAAGTTCATGTTTGTTATGTTGTTGCTTTTATTTTGGGGAACTACTAATCACTCTCTTTGAGGTCTACTTCCGGGGGCGTGTTTTCATGAAGTTTACACTTGAGAATGTAGTCACAGAACTCAAGCTGATGTCAATTACCTTGTTACGTAAGTAGTCAAGAAAGAGAGAGGTGAGTGTTATTCAACGTACTATACTATGACGTTTTATGCCACATACTGTACGATATTTTTTTTTACATACTATACTATGATTTTTAATCAACATGCTATACTATGACTTTTTATTCAACGTACTTAACTTCCTTTTTTTCTACATACTATGACTTTTTTCAACATACTTTTTTTTTACAAACTATGCTATGACTTTTGATTCGACATACTATACTGACTTTTTTTGACATACTATACTGTGACTTTTTGACATACTCTACAATGACTTTTTATTCAATGTCCTATACTATGAATTTTTTCCGATATACTACACTGACTTTTTTTCAACATACTAGACTATGACTTTTAATCAACATGCTATACTATGACTTTTAATCAACATACTATACTATGACTTTTTATTCAATGTACTTAACTTTTTTTCTACATACTATACTATGACTTTTTTCAACGTACTTTGACTTTTTTTTTTACATACTATGCTATGACTTTTGATTCGACAAACTATACTAGGACTTTTTACTTGACATTCTATACTTGGACTTTTTTTTCCGACTGTTACAGCCCGTCTCTTAGGCTGCAACACAAAATGGGAGTGGAGACGAGGTTGATGCAAAAATAACATTTAAATAAAGTTTATTTACAAAAAGCACCAATTAACGAATTAATGTAAAGATCAGTGCCAGTAATCAGTGGTGTAGGAGTGCATGGATGCATGTGCGTGGGTGCATTTAGCAAAACAAGAAGAACAGCCGCGCCGCGATGTCCACACGAATGGAGTGATGTGCGAGAGTGGAGAGAGAGCGAGATCTGAATGGCGCTACACCGGGCCCAGGTGTAGCTCATCATCTCATCATGTCCCCGCCTCGACCAGAGCCTGCAAGAAACAAGAGACCAACGAGCAAACACACACCTAGTGGTGGGGAGGGGTTGTCACATCGACATACTATACTATGACTTTTTATGATTTTATTCAACATACTATAATAAAAATTTTCATTCAACATAGTATACTATAACTTTTTTTTGAGATACTATACCATCACTTTTCGCCATACTATGCTATGACTTTTTTTCGAGACACTGTGTTATGACCTTTCTTCAACATACTATACCATGACTTTTTTCGACATGGTATACTATGACTTTTTATTCAACATACTATGACTTTTTTTGAGACATACTATATTGTGGCTTTTTATTCGAAATATGTGGCTTTTTATTCGAAATACTTTACTAAGACTTATTTTTATCAGACATATTTCAGACTTTTTTTTCAGACTTTATTTCGTCCGACATTTTTTTTTACATCTTTCAGACTTTTTTGTCAGACATTTTACAGACTTTTTTTCTATGGATATTTTTTTCTATGGACTTTTTTTTCCCGACTTTTTTCTGACCGACATTTTTTTTTTTTTACATTTTTCAGACTTTTTTTCAGAATTTTTCAGACTTTATTTCTTCCGACTTTTTTTGGACATCTTTCAGACCTTTTTCCTTACAATATTTTTTTTCAGACTTTTTTCAGAATTTTTTTTCTATGAACTTTTTTTTTCAGACTTTTTTCTGACCGACATTTTTTTGGACATTTTTCAGACTTTTTTTTCAGGAATTTTTCAGACTTTTTTTTTCAGACTTTTATTTCCAGACATTTTTTTCAGACTTTTTTCAGACTTTTTTTCTATGGACTTTTTTTTCAGACTTTTTTCTGACCGATATTTTTTTTTTTTTTACATTTTTCAGACTTTTTTGTCGGACATTTTTCCGATTTATTTTTTCAGACTTTTTTTCTAAAGACTTTTTTTTCAGACTTTTTTCGGACTTTATTTCTTCCGACATTTTTTTTACATTTTTCAGACTTTTTTTTCAGACATTATTTCTTCCGACATTTTTTTTTTGACACCTTTCAGACTTTTTTGTCAGACATTTTTCAGACTTTTTCCTTCAAACTTTTTTTTTCAGACCGACATTTTTCCGACTTTTTTTTCCAGACTTTTTTTTCTATGGACTTTTTTTTCCAGAATTTTTTCTGACCGACAATTTTTTTTACATTTTTCAGACTTTTTTTTCATAATTTTTTCAGACCTTTTTCCTTCCGACATTTTTTTTCAGAATTTTTTCAGAATTTTTTTGCTATGGACTTTTTTTCAAAATTTTTTCAGACTTTTTTTTCTATGGACTTTTTTTTCCAGACTTGTTTCTGACCGACATTTTTTTTTTACATTTTTCAGACTTTTTTTTCAGAATTTTTCAGACTTTATTTCTTCCGACATTTTTTTTACATTTTTCAGACTTTTTTTTCAGACATTATTTCTTCCAACATTTTTTTTTGACACCTTTCAGACTTTTGTCAGACATTTTTCAGACTTTTTCCTTCAAACTTTTTTTTTCAGACCGACATTTTTCCGACTTTTTTTTCCAGACTTTTTTTTCTATGGACTTTTTTTTCCAGAATTTTTTCTGACCGACAATTTTTTTTACATTTTTCAGACTTTTTTTTCATAATTTTTTCAGACCTTTTTCCTTCCGACATTTTTTTTCAGAATTTTTTCAGAATTTTTTTCTTTGGAC
>CAKAOI010048902.1:8878-22635 GCA_916701655.1 Sebastiscus albofasciatus | reverse complement strand
AAGTCTTTACTTTTTTTTCATCTCCGTAACATATTCTACAGATAGACATCGAAACTGTAGTAATGTTGCTGGTATGATGTCAATATACAGTCAATAGAGAACCTTCACTGTCTGTGACATATTCTACAGATGTGTATACATCGAAACTGTAGTAATGTAGCTGATATGATGTTAATATACAGTCAATAGATCACCTTCACTGTCTGTTGCTGCTGTGAGATGCGCGCGTCACGCGTCAAAAATAGGTGAGACCTCTATTCTCTAGAAGAGACGCAGCTGAGACGCGCATGCGTCTCATGCGGGCAGTGTGGCTGCTCTAAAACGCACTATTTAAAGGGACTGTTTGTAACTTTGTAAGCGTATAAATGTAGCGGGTCGGCACACATGCGTGCTCGCGTATGCCGGGAGCCTTGTCTCCTCTGCCTGTTCGCCTTCACTCAGACAGAGCGCGCGTTCTCGCGTACTCATTCCACCTCTAGACGTGAACGCGCGCTCACTCCACACTGCAGAAGAGTTAGTTTAGCTCTGAGAATATCTACAGTGGACGTTTGTGCAGAAATAAATGCTGCAGCTCCTCCAGAGAGAAACGTTACCGTCTCCCTCCTGCGCCCGCAGGGAGACACACGGTTCACGTTTCTCTCTGCGGAAGCTCGTCACTTCACAAGACACGGAAAACCTCTGTTGGTGCGCGCTGTGTCGGTGAATGCAAGCAGGCAGCGGAGGAGAGGCTCTCGTTGCCGGTGTCTCCCTGCGGGCGCAGGAGGGTGAGGCAGGAAATGCCAACACTAGGATCAGATCTAAATCATGTTCATGGAGAGACCTTGGTCTGGTCAGCTAACATTACTGCCAAGCAGCTGAAATATAGAGTGATATTGTGCTTTTAGCTGAGGTGTGTCGCCTCACTGTGTTGAGCGATGCTCGTTCAGGTCTATTTAGAGCGAGCAAGCGTGAGCCCGACGCTGACTTTCGTTGATTTCACGGCCACAGGTGTCGCTGTTAAGCAGCAATTCTGAAAGTTACAAATAGTCCCTTTAATACAACATCTTGCTTCTTTTCCGTTCTCTATGCTAAGCTAAGTTAAGCTAACTCTAGCTTCATATGGCCTATCAATCTCCTCACCTACCTCGACAAGAAAGACAATAGTAGCAGTATTTCCCCAAATGTTGAACTATCATTTAGTAGTACTTGAAAGAACGTATTTTGTGAGAGTTCTCACCATCTTTGTCTTAATGACTCCCAGAAAAGTTCACAATCCTTGCTTTGCCTGTATTTGTCTTGGTTTTTGGACACCGCCTAAAACAACAACAACAAATTAATGAATAACGAAGGTCACGGCGAGACAGGGGGAGAGAAGATGAAAGGAAGATGGAGAGGAAGATGAAACAGAATAGAACAGAACATATATTGTCTACTTTTTGTGTGCAAATTTGCAAATGTCTTTGTATGCATGTGCATAATCTGCTATTAAAAAAGAAACATTAAATCATATCACATCCAGACATGAAAGAGAGAAAGAAATGGAGTTCATAAGAGAGAGACCTGTGTTTGACAGCACAACAAAGTCCGCCTCAGGACCTCCCTCCCTCTTTCTCTGGCTGGAAACCCACTACAGCAGATTACATTTCTATATTTGGGACAGTTATACGCAGTGACACATCCCCTCTCCCACTCCTCCACGTCTCCTCTGCAAAGAGCCTCGACAAAATGCACGACAGCATTAAAAATGTGCTGCATAGACATTTACAGAGTAATGTAAATGATGCATAACGCTGCAAATGATCAGATGTTGAGTACCCATCAGTGTGGGTTGTAGTAGTCTTCTTCCCCACAGTGCTGCAGCCTACCAGTCTTAAACTGTGTTTTTCACTTGTGGATGAAAAGCATGGATTTTGAAAGGTGAGGGGAACGGGAACCTGTCCATTGAGCTAAATGCTAACGTGCTAACCATTGTTCTTTAGTGTGTTAGCAGGCTAACATTAGGTTTTGACGAGGAAGAAGAATGCATGTAATGCGCATACAAATGTCAACCGTCATGGTGGCAATCTGTGGTGTGAATGAACTTACTGTACGTTGCTTTGGACAAAAGCGCCAAATGAATGTAATGTAACATGAATGTAGTTGTAGCTTTATTTCAGCATGGACCAAAGTGGTGGACCGACCGGCATTTCCTTCCCAGAGCCATGCTGCTAGTGTGGCTGAAAACAGACTGTGGAGATGGGCATGGCTGGTATTCAGGAGAGAGAGCGGTGTGGGGGAAGGCTCATGAGAGCAGGGCCAGGTGAGATGATTGACACAGCTGGTGCTCATTGTCTAATCAAGTCTGGACCTCTGATGGCTGAGACACATATGGAGAAAGGAGTGGGCCACGTTGGCTGGCGCTGCCAGGGACCGGAGAGCCTAAAAAGAGTTGTGTTGAACTTAAGGCTGGGGCGATTCGTCGACATAGTCGACGTAATCGATTACGTAAATACGTCGATTTACGTAACGTCCGTCGATGCATCGGATGACGTAATGAAAATGCGCTGCGCCCGGTCCAAGCATGGATTCTGATTCCCCCAGAGAGCACGACGCTTAAAAAAAAAACTCGCCCACGTTCATCTAAAGTGTGGGAATACTTCAAACAGAGACACAACAATGCGGTGCTCTGTAAGTTTTGCTAAATGGAGATGGCGTACCACAGTAGTACAGGTGCAATGCACCACCACCTGACAAGAGGGCATCCCGGAGCGCTGAGTGAAGAAGACAGCAGCAAGACACCACCGTAAGTTCTGTTTACTTCCCCACCAGGCATGATCTATGAAGATTGTCTAAAACACGGGCATGTTTCTGTTAGCAGTAGTCATTTAAAGTTTGTTTCTTCATCGCCTCCATGCTAAAAGTATTTTATGGACCACTGTTATGGTAACGTAACGTAACGTTACACCACGCGTCATCTAACGTCGGCCGTTTTATATTTTCTGTTTACTTTAACGCCGATGTACGAGTGAGAAAATGGCTTAAAGTAACGTTGCATATTGTTCTACAGTCTGTGAGTGTTAGTCTGTAAATAGTTTCAACTATTTCTCTTGCTCCTCACTGATGCAAAAGTACATTTGCTAGTGATTAACTTAACTGCGTATTGTTACAGTGATGAAATAAATCCATGTCTAAACCATTTTAAGTTAAGTACTTAAATAAAAATACTGATGAGGATTATTATTATTAGCCTAATGGCATAACACAACAGTGCTGTGGAAATTAGACCGATTTTAAAATGTGCCACTATTATCATTATTCTAATGGCTTTCTGTGTCTCTTTTTCAGGATGAGACAAAGCAGAGTGGAGGACTTTTTCCACAAAAAGAACATTGCACTTTATTCCTTTTACATGAATTTACAATACAAGGTCTTGTTTTAATTTTATTTTGGAGAAATGATTATGTTGGACTGAAAACAGATTACCAGTAAAGACTGGGCTACTTTTTGTTGTGAAATAATGCCATAATAATACTCTTGATTTATGTAGATGTTTATAAGCGAAGATATTTGAATAAAGTATTGAAATAATAATGAGACAAGTTGTTGATATTTATTTTGGTTAAATTAATTGAATTATAAAAATATATTTAGAAAAATCGTTAGTCGAAAAATAATCGTTAGATTAATCGTTAAAAAAATAATCGTTAGGTGCAGCCCTAGTTGAACTGTAAGTGGAAAGCAGCTGGACTGTGCACAAGGGACCAAGCAGCCCGAGGTGCATCACATTGCAAGTTTTGCATCTGTGTTCAAAGAGTGTGTCATCAGCCGTGAATTAAAGACTGTCCTGTTGTCCTGTCTGTGTTTGTGCTGAGGGAACCCACGGTAGTAGCAGTCTTGCTACGCAGATAGAAACACTGCTGTATTTGGGATTAAGGCATTTCAGTATCTTATTCAGGAAATTTAATCAAATATATCAAAATACTGATTACCAGTTACATGCATCATCCATCCATCCAACCATCCATCATCCTTCCATCCATTTCCACTTCCGCTTATTCGGGTCCGGGTCACGCCAATCGTTTATATTTGCTTCGTGACCCCTCGGCAATCATCATGCCAAATTTGGTGCTTGTATCACTTTTTGCATGATTTGATTGAAAAATGGATGTTATCCGCTCCACTAAATGGTGAGATCACCGGATCGTGTGTTTCTATATATATATATATATATATATATATATATATATATATCGCTGTTGGAGAACGAGCCAACGAGCTCGTGGCCAGGGGTGCAGTGGCGGAACGCGGTGTTGCGGCGGCGGCTGCAGGTGCCACTGGTTCACATTTTGAGAAAGAGGTGGAGGAACAGAGCCAGGCTGAGGAGCAACAGGCTTCTGTGGCTGCAGAGACAGAGACAGCAGCTCTCAGTCTGTAGACACTGAAAAATGTTCACAGCCAGAAGTAGATGTTGAGGAAACAGCTTCCACAAGTGTTGCAGGAAGAGATCACACTGTGATCATGAATGAAGGACAGGTTGTGTCTAACAGCCAGGTAACATGAGGACGACATGGATTATGACTCCGAGTCAGACACAGTATCTGTGGGTGAAACCTCTAACAGGTTCACAGATCTCTATTCTTCAGAGGACATCAACCAATTCTTAGACGAAACATTCAAAAAAATCTGTTAAAGTGAGCGATTACTTTGGTGACACTGGCAAGTTCATCAGATCTGTGAATGGACTTCAGAAACTGGTAGGCTGTTAGATGAAAGGAAACATTTCCGCCTCAAAAAGCACATTACCACTATGAGAAAAGAATAAAATGGTAAAACTGGTAAAAAGACTAAAAAAGTAATATGATCATGTACAGCACAGTGTCTTCCTCTTCCTACTGTTCTCGGCTTGTTTCATCTAGACTGTTCCTCCTCTCTGACCTCTCCATGTGGAGCCTCAAAATTGGGTCTTTGAATATTAATGTTGGGAGAGATAGGCACAAAAGGGCTCTAATATCTGAGGTCTCCACTCAGAAAAGGGTTGATGTGCTGTTTTTGCAGGAGTATGCTCCAATTACCGAGGTATCACACTGCTCAGCCTCCCCAGGAAACTTTATTCTAGGTTGCTGGAAAGGAGACTCTGACCAATAGTCAAACCTCGGATCAAGGAGGAACAATGCGGATTCCGTCCTGGCCATGGAACAGTGGACCAGCTCTTTACCCTCGTGGGGCTGTTGGAGGGTTCATGGGAGTTTGCCCATCCAGTCTACATGTGTTTTGTAGACTTGGAGAAGGCTTACGACCGTGTCCCCCAGGGAGTCCTGTGGGGGGTACTACAGAAATATGGGGTACCGGGGTCATTGTTACGAGCCATCCGGTCCTTGTATAACCAAAGTGAGAGCTGTGTCCGTATACTCGGCACAAAGTCAAACACGTTTCCAGTGGGTGTTGTCCCCCAGCAGGGTTGTCCCTTGTCACCGTTTGTGGTTTTCATGGACAGGTTCTCAAGGTGCAGCCGGGGGGAGGAGAGTGTCTGGTTCGGGGACCTCAGAATTGCGTCTCTGCTCTTTGCGGATGATGTGGTTCTGTTGGCTTCATCGAACCGTGACCTACAGCACACACTGGGGCGGTTTGCAGCCGAGTATGAAGCGGCCGGGATGAGAATCAGTACCTCCAAGTCTGAGGCTATGGTGCTCTGCTGGAAACCGGTGGACTGCACCCTCTGGGTGGGGAGTGAGTATTTGCCTCAAGTGAGGGAGTTTAAGTATCTTGGGGTTTTGTTCACCAGTGGACAGGCGGTTCGGTGCAGCGTTTGCAGTTATGCAAGATAGTGGCCATTTTTCAAGATGGCCGTCAAATTGACCTGCTAATAATGATTTACCTCATAGAAATTCATCTACTTGATCGATCTGAGTGATCTTAGTGTCAAATTATGTTTTCTGGCATGCTGGATTCTAATTTTGATAGTATCAACAATTTTTAACTGCAATATGGTGGCCATTTTTCAAGATGGTTGTCAAATTTACTTGCAGAGAATGTTTTTCATAAGGAATTGCATGTACTTGGTCAATTTGAATGTGTGATGTAGAGTTATATGTTTTCTTGTATGCTTGATCTAATTTTTACAGCTTTAACATCCTCCAATAAGTTTTTTCTAACTTTCTGGCTGTCCGCTGAGTCTTTGCTTTGTGGTTTTTCCGACTTGAGAGTCCAAAGTTCCAGTTCTAGCACCTGGTGTTGGATATGGAGCTCGTCATATTCCTGCTTATCCAGTCTTTCAGGGAAGGAAACTTTGGACTACTGATCCCTACTCTCAAGCGTCTTTGAGATCTTTAAAAAGAGCTATATAAGTTTAATTTATTATTATTATTATTACTCAACCAAGTAGATGAATTTCTATGAGAGAAACCATTATCGGCAGGTCAATTTGGCAGCCATCTTGAAAAATGAGGAGAGGAGAAGGGAGGAGAGGAGAAGAGAGGAGAAGGGAGGGCAGGAGAGGAGAGAAGAGGAGATGGGAGGAGAGGAGAAGGGAGGAGAGGAGAGGAGAGGAGAAGGGAGGAGAAGAGAAGAGAAGGGAGGAGAAGAGAGGAGAGGAGAGGAGATGAGAGGAGGAGAGGAGAGGAGAAGGGAGGAGAGGAGAGGAGGAGAATATTTCTGAGATAACACAAACGGCTGTAGTGCTGGCTGTAGGGAAAGTAGCATGATGGTAATCTGTGAGTCAGAGGAGGGAAGGCAGAGCCAGCAGCAGCTCACTAATAGATATGCTGGCTGCAGCAGATCAGCTATTGAGCTGTGGAAAATTGAAAGGCCAGATAATATACAGTACACAGCGCAGATATACGGGCGGGGAGGCGTGACGAGTTGAGCCTTCAAACAGACATGCAAGCTGGTAATTTTTGCTGTTTTCCTCTTCTTCCCGGTGCCGTCTATAGATAGATTTAGCAGAAACAGCCATGACGGTCTTGTTGTCTGAGTTCAGTTCAGCCTCAGCACTTTCTCTCCGATTGACTGATACGTGTGTGTGTGTGTGTGTGTGTGTGCTACATGTCCATATGAGCCTATAATATCAAATTCAATTCGTTAATGAAATGATCAGAGCTTGGAGTGCCCTGGTGGTCTAGGAGTTAAAACTGCACTCCACACAATTAGCTTCACACTTGATATTGTCAGACTCGAAATGAACAGTTTGAATTAAACAGTCAAATCGATGCAGCAGAAGCAGAGATACCTGGTCACAACCAGAGATATTGTATTTTTTATTCCACACATTCTCCTTTCTTGTCAAAACTTGGTGCCTAAATCACCCACAATGCTGACGGTTCAAAGATTGAGGTGTGTTGTGCTAGTAGCAACTAATGTAACCGTGAGCCAATAGCCTTTATTTATATAGCCCAATATCACAAATCCCAAAATGTGCCTGAAAGAGCTTTATTTAGCAGAGATGAGGAGCTACAGAGGTCTGGTGAGCCACCCGATTCAACTGTTATCAGGCCATTAAATAGGTGTTATCAGTCGCTATAAGCACCATAGACGTGGGTCATTAGGGGCCTACTACGCCTACTACGTTGTAAAAGTGAAAGTGAAACTTAAAAGCAACATGTTCTGACATGTTGTAAAACTGAATGAAACGTCAAATTTTGAACCCAAACAAAAAGGCTTCTTTAGGTTTAGGCAATAAAACTACAACTTCTTTAGATTTAGGCAACATAACTACAACTTCTTTAGGTTTAGGCAACCTAGCTACAACTTCTTTAGGTCTAAACAACAAAACTACAATGTCTTAAGGTTTAGAAAATAAAACTACACCTTCTTTAGGTTTAGGCAATACAACTACAACTTCTTTAGGTGTAGGCAACAAAACTACAACTAATTTAGGTTTAGGCAACAAAACTACTGTCATGATTACTACGGTCGCTAGAGGTCGCTGTCGTGTAATTTTATACCTTCTTTCAGTGATCTACCAAGTGAATAAGTGATAAAATCTGATAAAACCTACTAGTGGGTGTAGTAGGCCCCTATTGACCCACATCTATGGGGCTTATAGCGACTGATAACGCCTATTTAATAGCCTGACAACAGTCCAATCAGCCGGGGGAGCTCACTTCTTTCTAACTCCACGAGGCAATTCATCAGACCTTTGTTGTCTCTGTCCATTCGTTTCCTGTCATCTCTGTGGATATGAATATGGCAGTGGTGGCTTCTTATCCAACATTATAATTGCATGATGACATATCATTGTGAAAGGTTTGATTGTTGTGGAAGCTGGTTGTGAGCTATAATACTGTGAGAAGGTCATGATTAATGCAGTATGTTCAGTGGGTTTGCTTTTACAACCATCCTCACCGTATAATTTAACATGTATCTCATCATCATTTTCGGAGGGAATCAAACTTCAAACCAAGATATTTTACTTTTGAAACATGTTATATATATATATATTGTCATTTAATCAATCGGCTCTACTTAATGATTATTGTAATCATTTATTGATAAACTGATAAGAGATGGGCCAAAGACAGAACCCTGTGAACTTCCTGTTTTAAGGGGCCAGTATGCTTCAAAAGAAGTGCTTGTCAGACCGCCAAACACCCCCACCCACCCCCACACCTGTCGGAGCTATCTACCAGATCATTTATATAACTTCCCGAAACCGACAATCAAGCAGAGATTGGTCAGATGTGTAACACGTTCTCATCCCAACTCGTCACATACTGTACCGCCGCTTTGTCACGCCCCCTTGGTGTCACGCCCCCTTGGTGTCAGTTTAGGTTCAGGCAACAAAACAAAACACTGTAAACTATAGTCAGGTTTAGGAAAAAAACGCCAACGTTTGTACAGTGAAAATGAACTGAATGTTGTGAACACGGAACACAAACAGCTCAGTGTAACGTGACACACGGGACATGAACAGCTGATTGTAACAGGACACAGGACATGAACAGCTGATTGTAATGGGACACACGGGACATGAACAGCTGATTATAACGGGACACAGGACATGAACAGCTGATTGTAACAGGACACACGGGACATGAACAGCTGATTGTAATGGGACATGAACAGCTGATTGTAATGGGATACACGGGACATGAACAGCTGATTGTAACGGGACACACGGGACATGAACAGCTGATTGTAACGGGATACACGGTACATGAACAGCTGATTGTAACGGGACACAGAAGACATGAACAGTGGATTGTAACGGGGCACACGGGACACGAACAGCTGAGTGTAACAGGACACGAACAGCTGATTGTAACGTGAGACACGGGACACGAACAACTGATTGTAACATGATACACGGAAAACGAACAGCTGAGTGTAACAGGACACACAGGACACGAACAGCTGAGTGTAACAGGATAAACGGGACACGAACAGCTGAGTGTAACGGAATACACGGGACACGAACAGCTGAGTGTAATGTGACACACGGGACACGAACAGCTGAGTGTAATGGGACACACGGGACAGAAACAGCTGATTATAAGGGGACACACGGGACAGGAACAGCTGAGTGTAATGTGACACATGGGACACAAACAGCTGAGTGTGACAGGACACACGGGACAGGAACAGCTGATTGTAACGGGATACACGGGACACACAGGACAGGAACAGCTGATTGTAACGGGATACACGGGACATGAACAGCTGATTGTAACGGGATACATGGGACACGAACAGCTGAGTGTAACGGGACACACGGGACAGGAACAGCTGAGTGTAACGGGACACACGGGACAGGAACAGCTGATTGTAACGGGATACACAGGACACGAACAGCTGAGTGTAACGGGATACACGGGACACGAACAGCTGAGTGTAACGGGACACACAGGACAGGAACAGCTGATTGTAACGGGGCACACGGGACACGAACAGCTGAGTGTAACGGGACACGAACAGCTGATTGTAATGTGAGACACAGGACACGAACAACTGATTGTAACATGATACACGGAAAACGAACAGCTGAGTGTAACAGGATAAACGGGACACGAACAGCTGAGTGTAACGGAATACACAGGACACGAACAGCTGAGTGTAATGGGACACACGGGACAGAAACAGCTGATTATAAGGGGACACACGGGACAGGAACAGCTGAGTGTAATGTGACACATGGGACACGAACAGCTGAGTGTGACAGGACACACGGGACAGGAACACCTTATTGTAATGGGATACACGGGACACGAACAGCTGAGTGTAACGGGACACACGGGACAGGAACAGCTGATTGTAACGGGATACACGGGACATGAACAGCTGATTGTAACGGGATACATGGGACACGAACAGCTGAGTGTAACGGGACACACGGGACAGGAACAGCTGAGTGTAACGGGACACACGGGACAGGAACAGCTGATTGTAACGGGATACACAGGACATGAACAGCTGAGTGTAACGGGATACACGGGACACGAACAGCTGAGTGTAACGGGACATACGGGACACGAACAGCTGATTGTAACGGGATACACGGGACACAAACAACTGAGTGTAACAGGATACACAGGACACGAACAGCTGATTGTAACGGAATATACGGGACACAAACAGCTGAGTGTAATGTGACACACGGGACATGAACAGCTGAGTGTAACAGGACACACGGGACAGGAACAGCTGAGTGTAACGGGACACGAAAAGCTGATTGTAACGTGACACATGGGACACGAACAGCTGAGTGTAACGGGACACACGTGACAGGAACAGCTGATTATAAGGGGACACACAGGACACGAACAGCTGAGTGTGACATGACACACGGGACAGGAACAGCTGAGTGTAACAGGACACACGGGACAAGAACAGCTGAGTGTAATGGGACGCACGGGACAGGGACAGCTGATTGTAACAGGATACACGGGACACGAACAGCTGATTGTAACGGAATACACGGGACACAAATAGCTGAGTGTAATGTGACACACGGGACACGTACAGCTGAGTGTATGGGGACACATGGGACACGAACAGCTGAAAAGTAAAAGGACACAGGGACAAGAAAAGCTGATTGTAACGGGACACACGGGACACGACAGTGTCCGACAGTTACTTATGCACAATGACTCATAAGCACGCTGGATCATGTTTCAGTTTGTTTTGGACCGGAGACAAAAAGCACTCAAAAGCATGGCTCTACTAAACCTAAACCTAACAGAAGGGGAGTTAGTAACGTTAGCTGTTAGCAGCCGTTAGCAGCACGGTCCTGATTGGATAAATAGCGGAGCTACTAACGTTAACGGAGGTGCCATTGAGTTATTATTATGAGACGTTCACGGTCTGCTAAAGGACTATTGGGTGAAGGTAAATTACAACGTTATCATGATGTGTTCAAATGTAATCTCGTAAAATTAAGTTTTTGGTGAGAACTTGAATAAATCCAGTTGTTTGAAGGAGATGTTTTCACATCAATATAAAATAGATATTAGAAAGATAATTATGACCTGTTTAACAACTTACCAAGATTTTTGTAATCAAAGCAAATATTTAAATAAACATAATCATTTAAATTGTGTTTTTATGCAAATAATCACTATAGAGAAGTACAGTACAGTACTGTGTACACTACGCTCCCTCCACGGTGTAATTCGAACACTGTAATTTACCATGTTGATAATGTTTTTAGTGTAAAATATATCGAACATTGAATGACTTAAGATCTAAAATGTTATTCCTTCATTTAGTGCAGAGATTTTAAAAGTGGTAGATAAAATTTCTGAGTGGCAGAAAAAATACTTGTCTGTCACAGTGGTTGGAAGTGATTGTGACACACAGTTTCTCACAAAGCCTGTCGAGCAGAAAGCTACCGAGAGACAGAGTGAACCCTTCTCCCATAAAAAGCGAAACTCACATGCACATTTGTCTCTGCTGCTTTAACTTGTCAGAGGACAAATGAGCCGCTTTGAGGGAATGCTGCCGTTCATCAGCACAGATGATTCATTCCGTTGCCCTGGGCAACTACTAACTTTGGGGAAAAGCAAAGAGCAGGCAATAATTTACTTTGGCCAACAACCCTCTTGTGCCTGTTGGACTAACACACACACACAGAGCTGGGGAGTTGAGTGACGTGTGGGGCAGATACGTGTCTGGTGGACTCAGCTGGAGGAGAGGAGAATGTGTTATTTAAAGCTCACAATCAATCCTCCTTCCACCAGCACTTCACTCTGGACCCATCGCCCAGCTCAATAACACAAATTCACACACACACACACACACATACACACACATTTAGAAAGGCATATGAGACGGAAGCAGGAGCACACGCATACACACACACACACACACACACACACACACATACAGGTTAAGACACAAGCCTTCACTTCAAAACAGATGCACACAAAGATGAGCAGATTCTAATATGCATGCCGACATATGTGGACAAGAATATGCACAAATTCACCTTCACATACACTCTCTCTCCGATACACACACTTGAACATACACACATCTGCCCAATGGAAGGATACAGACCCCCCCCCCCCCGGTTTCCAGATGTCATCACAAGGTAGAAATGGGATGATATTGGCGAAGTAATGAGGTGGTAATGACAGCAGGCCCTCTCTGGGCTCATATTCTGATAGATTGAATATTTCAGAAAGAAATATCAAACAGCTGACTGCAGAGCATCACAACCCACTAGCACCTGGAAACACCTGGAAACACCAGTCAGCCGATTGCTTTCACACAAGCAGAAAAATGTTGCCTAATACTACACACATTATGTTGTATTTGTCAGCTGTAGTATGAAGACAGCTCGTCCTCCTTTTTAGGTCAATGACATTTTAAGGTATTTAAATTATAAGATGTATTGCTCTGCAAAGCCAAAGTAACTATATATTTACAAAAGAATAGACCAAAATCTAAGATGGCGTATAACGGCCATTGTAGGTAAAACATAATGATTATGGAGCGGGGGGGGAGGGGTGGTAATATTCAAAGAAAGAAAAATGGACGTTTGTGCAGAAATAACTGCTGCAGCTCCTCCAGACCAACAGAGGTTTCCCGTGTCTTGTGAAGTGACGGGGCTCCGCAGAGAGAAACGTTATCGTCTCCGACCAAAACTCCAGTGTCTCCCCCGTTCCCTCCGGCCGCGGTCAGGAGGCTGAGGCAGGAAAAGCCAACACTAGGATCAGCACTGATTCATGGAGAGACCTTGGTCTGGTCAGCTAACATTACTGCCAAGCAGCTGAAGTATAGAGTGATATTGTGCTTTTAGCTTACGTGTGTCTCCTCACTGTTTTGAGCGATGCTCGTTCATGTCTATGTAGAGCGAGCAAGCGTGAGCAACAGGACGCTGACTTTAGTTGACTTAACGGACACAGGTGTCACTGTTAACAAGCAGTTTCTGATTCTTACAAACAGTCCCTTTAAACAAACCAGTTCAAACCACAAGAGAGCTGAAAGAACCACCTTTGTGTGAAAGGCAGAGTGCAGGATGTATCTGCATGTTTGAGGTATCATGTGTTATAGTAATACCCCATCTGTCTTCTAAAGAAAACCCTTATAATGGAATGCTATCAGGTCTAGTTTGTACCTATTATAAAATAGAGATCCATCATGGATCTCCCAAATTCCATCTATGAAAGAAGTACAATCCAAGCTAAATTAAAAAATGATCCACATTATGAGGATGCAATTTCACATGATCTATGTATCTACTGGTAAATCACGTGTTAATGTTTTTATTTTTACTAGTTTTATTTACTGGCAAATCACAAAATAGGATCTCAGCAGCTCTTTATTTGGCTCTGTGATAGGGAGTATTTAGTTCCCTCTTTAGT
>CAKAOI010048898.1:13754-34412 GCA_916701655.1 Sebastiscus albofasciatus | reverse complement strand
TTGATATACTATACTTTTACTTTTTTTTTAATTTTTCCGACACACTATACTATGACTTTTTCATGACTTTTTTTCGACATACTATACTATGACTTTTTTATTACTTTTTTTACATACTATACTATGACTTTTTTCGAGACACTATACTATGACTTTTTTAATGACTTTTTCGACATACTATGACTTTGACTTTTTTATGACATTTTTCGACATACTATACTGACTTATACAACATACTATACTTTGACTTTTTTAGACTTTTTTTATATACTATACTTTAACTTTTTTTTTTTACTTTTTTCGACATATGCTATGTCTTTTTTGATGACTTTTTTCGTCATTCTATACTATTTTTTCTTTTATACATACTATACTGTGACTTTTTTATGACTTTTTTCAACATAGTATATACTATGACATTTTTCGACATACTATACTATCACTTTTTTATGACCCTTTCAACATACTATACTATGACTTTTTTTGACATACTTTATGATGACTTTTCATGAATTCAATTAAGAAATGCATAAAATAACCATACAATACTTCATAACATTTCAATATTTTCTTCTTTTATTTTCAACTTTCATTCAAACAAAAACAACTGCCTCACATGAGACAACACTTGAGTTAAAGACAAAAGATTCAAAAAAGGAAGCTTTACACCAAATTCACACCAGGCAGCAGTGAAATGCGGCTTTTCACAAAAAGTACACTTTTCTGCGGCCTGTTTTTGTATTTCAGGCAGGAAGATATTCATATTAACAGAATCGAACGGCCGCAGTTTTTCATAGACATTGCATGGCAGCATTCTGCTGCTGCTCTGATGTGAATATCTTGTTAAGCTTCCTGAGGCTTTTACGGCTTTTTAAGGTTAACAGGTACAAATTAAGTGCAAAATAAAAATCACACAAATTAAAAGGACTTTTCCTGCAGCTCATCATTCATCATTCATTTCAAAAACCGGACAAAACACTTTCAAAATAAACTACAGTCTGCAAATATTTGGTCATCATCTAACCAGGGTTCTTCCTCATCTTGGGTTGGTTGGGATGCCTCCTCCTGCTATTTATTTATAACTTAATTCTGCTCCATGTCTGTTTAAATTGTGTTACCTTGCATGGCAGCGGGATTCACAAGACTACGCAAGAATTGCTACTTGCTCAGTGTATACCTCAATATCACCCAACCATACTATGAACTTTATATGGCTTATTCACGACATAATAAACTGTGACGTAGTATTGTGTGTCAAAAAAGTCAGAACAATTTTTTTATTATAGTACGACGAAAAAAGTCAGAGTATGATGAAAAAAGTAATCAAAAAGTCATAGTATAGTATGTCGAAAAAAAATCAAGTCACAGTATAGTATGTCAAAAAAAAAGTCAGAATATAGTATGTTGAAAAAAGTCAAAAAATATATAGTATATTATGTCAAATAGTCATAGTATAGTATGCCGAAAAAAGTCAAAGTATAGTATGTCGAAAAAAGTCAAAGTATAGTATATCTAAAAAAGTCATAGTTTACTATATCTAAAAAAGTCAAAGTTTACTATGTCGAAAAAAGTCAAAGTATAGTATATCTAAAAAAGTCGTAGTTTACTATGTCGAAAAAAGTCAAAGTATAGTATATCTAAAAAAGTCATAGTTTACTATGTCGAAAATAGTCATAGAATAGTATATCTAAAAAAGTCATAGTTTAGTATGTCGAAAAAGTAAAAAAATCATATGTCGAAAAAGTTGTAAAAAAGTCAAAGTATAGTACATCGAAAAAGTCATGAAAAAAAGTCATAGTACAGCATGTCGAAAATGTCATTCTATGGTATGTTGAAAAAGTAATAAAAAAGTCATAGTATAGTATGTCAAAAAAAGTCATACTACAGAATGTCGAAAAAGGTCAAAGTATAGTATAGAAAAAAGTTGTAGTATACTATGTGGAAAAAAATTATTAAAAAGTCATAGTATTGTGTTTCAAAAAAGTCGTAAAAAAATCGTAGTACAGCATCTTGAAAAAACTCATAGTACAGTATGTTGAAAAAAGTTATATTATAGTATGTCGAAAAAAGTCATAGTTTTGTATGTCAAAAAAGTCATAAAAAATGTCGAAAAAAATCATAGTATAGTTTGTCGAAAAACAATCATAGTATAATATGTCGAAAGTCATAGTACAGTATGTCAAAAAAGTCAAAGTATAGTATAGAAAAAAGTTGTAGTATACTATGTGGAAAAACATTATTAAAAAGTCACAGTATTGTGTTTCAAAAAAGTCGTAAAAAAGTCATACTATAGATTGTCGAAAAAAAGTCATAAAAAAGACGTAGTAAGGTATGTTGAAACAATTCATGAAAAAAAGTCATAGTATAGTATGTCGGAAAAAAGTTGTAAAAAAGTCGTAGTATACTATGGAAAAAAATTATTTAAAAGTCACAGTATTGTGTTTCAAAAAAGTCGTAGTAAAGTATGTCGAAAAAAGTCATACAAAAATCACAATATAATATGTCTAAAAAAGTCCTACTATAGTAGGTAGTATGTCATTAAAATGTCATGCAAAAGACAGAGCAAAGTGCACTTGTGTTTCATCTCTCTGAATAAGAGCATCAAATGTATAAAATACAATGTAAAATAGAGAACTATAGATTAACGCCGCAGTCCATAACTTTGAGCAAATATGAAAAAAAGTAATTTTTTATAAAACTGGCTTACACACCATGCACTGTGAGGGTCTCATCACTGAGTCAGCAGGACCGAATGGGCTGAGTCGCTGTCAAAATATGCAACGTCATTGTTTCATCTCAAGCATGATATGAGGGGACTTAATTATTGCTTTACTGGAGATTCTGAAAGGGCAAAGATGTATTTAGGGTGATGCAACACAACCTCACACACACACACACACACACACACACACACACACACATCTTGCTGAGCTCAGACTGAGCAGTCAGCATCTTTGGTGTGTGTCCAGACTTAAAGCTTCAGTCACTATATTGTGACAGTCGTGCATGAGACAGATAATCTTGTTCCTCTGTCTCCTCTGCTTGGTTCATGTTTGATCACCGACTGCAGCTTTAAGTCTGGACACCAAAGATGCTGAGCGTGTGTGTTAGGTTGGGTTGCATCACCCTTAATACATCCTTGCCCTTTCAGAATCTCCAGTAAAGCAATAATTAAGTCCCTTCATATCATGCATGAGATGAAACTATGACTTTGCATATTTTGACAGCGACTCGGCCCATTCGGTCCTGCTGACTCAGAGTGATGAGGCCCTCACACACTGCATGGTGAGTAAGCCAGCTGTTGTTGGTGTTTAGTTCCTATTTCCTATTTGTGTATTCACCTTGGCTGCTTTTTGAAAGTCGTCTCTCACAACAGAATCAGAGAGATGTTGATGCAATGGGTTTGTTTTTTTTAATACTTTTATAAACTGTCAAAAGAGTGCAACCTGGAAATGCCCCCGCCTCCATTCATCAAGTCATTCATTGATCCCCGGCTCTGCATCACAGGCCATTCCTATTTCCATTTTGAAAATGAGTTGACACCGAGGTTCACAGAGGGAGACTTTGATTGAAATGCTACCAAAGCAATCAGTTGTTACCGACTACCATATTAAGGCCATAGGGTGTTTGAAAACAATTATGACTAGAGGGGTGACTCTTTCTGAACTATTGAACAAATTTGATTGAAAGCCTTTTGCATCAATAGTGGAGCCGCCATGCAGCGTGTCCCAAAGCCATAACACAAGTTGTTTGTGTGAGTGTTGCTGTAAAAGCTATTTGAAATCTCACTCCACAACTTCCTGTTGGTGATTATTATTATGATTATAGAAAGTTATGTTTACGTTACTTTGTAATTTCATTAATACGTTTCCTGTTTGATTCCGGCTGTTTGTCTCTATACTGGCTGCTATTCCATTAAAAAGAGAGAATAATATAAACGTATCAAAGTAGTTTTAATATTTGCATAATAATGAAAAAGCCCTACTTTAGGAGCAACACAATTCAGACGGAGGCTGGCGTTACCACGGTTTTGCACTCCTATTTTTCTATATTTTATTTCTATACTACTTTACTATATTTGTAAATTTATGACTGTACAATCTTGCAAATTTGCCACTTCAATCTCGGAATATCACCCCTCCACCGGCTCCGTAATTATCTTTTTTACCTACAATGGCCCTAATGCGCTGTCGTACAAGATAAATTAGAATGTAAGTCGGTAATGATGGCATATAAACATCCAAAACTAATTCTCACTAACGGCTTCCTTCAATCCTGTTGGACTCGATTTGTAATAATCTTTTACACGGCATCAACTGAAAGACCTTAAATGTAAAAAAGTATTATCCACATGTCAATTTTCTGTAACATCTTTATTTTAAAAGGATTTACAACACAAACTGTATCCTTAGTTCTTCTGCACAACGTTGTATTTTTGTTCATACATATACACAAAATGTGTCCCTTCAAAAAAGAAAAAAAAAACAATTGGTAATTGCTAATATTCTGGCAGTTCAGTAGGTTTGTGATCTTCATAAAACGGGTAATTCAGTGGCCCAAAAGACTCGTAAAAGCAGACTGACCGGCATGAAATCATAGTATGTATATGAAGGGGACAAAGGAGCTTTTGAAGAAGGAAAAGAAAACTTGAAATTGTTACACCCGATAAAACTAGTTTCCCAATATAACCTCAAAACTGGGAAGAGGACGATCAAATAACTTGATAAAACCAGTTGCAAAACGCATGTAAAAATAAGATTGTAGCTGTCTGTTGCAATAAAACGTGGCAACTTGATTTAGTTTTTAGTTTAGTTCGATGTGATCACTGGTTTCTGTTAGCTTATTAGAGACGATCTGAGATGACTTGCATTATTAACTTGTGCATTATCGGCTGCTGTGTTTAGACCCTTAACAAAAACATCACACAGTTTATCTGGCTGATTGACTACTGGAGTTGTTGCAGTGTGTACCAAAAAAAAGATTAATCTCAGGTCACATGAAAAACATCGGCTTCCTGTCTGATTTGGGTTAAACCATTGAGGCTTTGCTTTGCAGCCAAATTCTGATTCATATGGAGCACAAAGAGATAATACACTCAAAGTCACAGTAGCATCATTTCATCATGTTCTTACTCGGCTTTTTTGACATTTAAGGTGTGCGTCACCACTGTTGAATGAATAATTGTTGTGCATGAGAGTATCAGCTTCTGGATTTTTGGTGATCAGACTGCATCAAAATGGAAGAAAGTTGTGCTGCTTGGGTTGAAGGGATAGTTTGGATGTTTCTCAGTGAGGTTGTATGAGGTACGTATCCATAGTCGGTGCATCACCTACAGTAGATGATGGTCGGCACGTCCCCAGCTTGGAGAAGCAGACAGGAGTTGCAGGACGGGGCGGCACAAAATGTATTTTAGACACCTAAAAGATCAATATCAGTTTAAGTGTGCTATATTCAGAATATTTTCGCCAGTTTACCTTCAATGAGACGGCTATACAGTCCATGTCTCCGACGGGGAACTGAAGCCGTTATCTATGCTCTAGCCAGAGCAACCAGACTCCATTGAAATAAACAGTACATTTACCTTGCAGAATACAGGAGCTGCTGGTCTGCTGCTGCCTCGATCGGTTAGTTTGTTTGTATCATTGTGTGACTTTGATGAATGCAAACTAACCAAAGTCACACAATCACACAAACAAACTACAAGATTGATTTCAATGGAGTCTGGTGACTTTGGCAAGAGCATAGATAACGGCTTCAGTTCCCCTTCGAAACAGCTGTTTGACAGCAAGATAAAGCCGTGTAAATGTATAGTAAATGTAAGTAATAGCATACACTTAAAATGATTTTTCACAGTAGTACATTACTTTGCTCCCGTGCTGGTACTTCTGTCTACTTCTCCAAGCTGGGGGCGTGCCGACCGTCATCTACTGTAGGTAATACACTGACTATAGATACGTACTTCATACAACCCCACTGAGAAACACCTGAACTACCCTTTACCATATTTTTTCCGTCAAACTAAGTAGGCGACTTCACAAGGACTCGTGCCATCTTAACACACTTTGACACTTGACATTACTTTGGGGGAAAAAAAAAAAGCAAGGGCATGTCGCACTTTTCTCTTGGCTCCAAAAGTAAGGGCTAATTATGATAAAAGATAACCTTTCTATGGCAGGAGGATTAAACATAGGCCATGTAAGATCAAATGAATAAGAGACCGCTTTTGCTCTTTATCTACGAGAAAATGTTTCATGACGGGCGATGACTTTCTGTAGCCTGGCAACAATATTCATTAAACCCTGTTACACCAGGAAAGCAAATCTTTAGACTGTGATTTCCAGAGGATGATTTTAGCTAGCACCCAACACAATGGTAGGGTCAAATTTAACGAGCATCTAGCAGGTGTGATTTATTTCAATTTTTGCTTCATGTCACGGACATGAATACTACACCGACGGTTAGCATTGATTCTCTTTCAGTACAGTCAATTCACAGCGTAAATTCAAACTGTCAGTCTCAGGAGTTATATAAATACTGTTTATCCAACTACTGACCACAGTCTTCTTCTCCATGTGACTGACGTGGCAGTACGTGGACTACAACCCTGGTGACGTCTGGAAAAAGGTGCATTAATGAAAGTCAGGCGGAGGTGAAGAATGAGGAACAGAAGATGTGCAACAGAAAAAAAAAATGTAGATTGTAGAGGATGGAGAAAGTTTAGGCAGGGAAAGTGACTGCTGCCTCTTCTGCTGGCTGGGGAAAACAGTTAATGCTATAAAAAGTTCTGAAAAACTACAATCAAGATGAACACCCCCAAAGCGTTTGTATAGAAAATAGAAAAGGTTATGTAATGTAATCTACAAATTGCAGATAACTGAAATAAAACTAAATAAAAACTCAATATCACCTTCAGCAGCCCACAAATAATTACTAAATAATATACTTAATATGGGAAATAATTCACTCTCGTGATGAAAATTGCTGAATTATCATTTTTATATTAAAGAAACGTGCATTCAGTCTTTGTACGCAGCCAGCGGAGGGCCATGCAGTCACTTTACCTCCTAGTGAAAGAGATGATGTGTTTTTAAGCTGTGCCTGCTGCTCCTGCAGGAACTGCTGTAGAGATTGTTGGAGTGTTCAGGCCTTTCCCTCGATGTCTCTGACCTCCTCTCCGGCGTCCTCCACCTCCCGACTTGAGCTGCAGACACACGAGAACACCACAGTGAGCCTGCTGAATGAACTGAAGACGGCAGGTAAGACCGGTTGGTCCACAACAGTTCAGATGTTAAAGGGATAGTTTGAAGTGGGGTTCTATGAGGTACCGCACAAAACCAAAGCAATGAACTGCTGCAGCAAAACGGATGTTAGACACCTAAAAAAACTAAAATCAATTTTAGTTTAAGTGTACGCTATATTTAAGATATTTTTGCCAGTTTAACTTGCCGTCAGACAGACCTTTCTGACGGGGAACTGCAGCCGTTGTATCCATTTATGCTCTCGCCACAGCCACCAGACTCCATTGAAAAAAAACATCAATTTTACCTCGCAGAACACGGGGGTTGCTAGTCTACCTCTGTTTTTATCTGTTAGTTTGTTTGTGCTATTGTGGGACTTGAACCAACAAAAGTCACACAATATCACAAACAAACCCCCCGAGGCAGCGGTAGACCAGCAGCCCCCGCTTTCTGCAAGGTCAAATTGTTGTTTTTTTTTTGATTGAGTCTGGTGGCTTTAACGAGAGCTTAGATAAAGGCGTCAGTTCTCCATTGGAAACATAGTTGTCTGGTATAGTATAGTTGCAAGGTAAAGCAGCAAATATATTCTTAATATAGTGTACAGTTGAACTGATATTGATATTTTTTTTTAGGTGTCTAAAATCCGTTTTGCTGCTGCCCCCGTCCACAGCAGTACATCGCTTTGCTCCCGTGCTGGTACTCCTGTCTGTTTCTCTAAGCTGGGGCCATCTACTGTAGGTAATACACTGATGATGGATAAGCACATCATACAACCCCACCTAAAAACACCCAAACTATCCCTTTAAGATGCATTTCTCACTCGTGCTTTGAACTTAAAAAAAAAGGTTAAGAGGGTAAAGACTTGGTTAAAGTTTGTCCTAAGAGGGAGGAATAAAATGAAAAAGGGAAGTCACAACAGTTCAGCGTTTACTCCAGGGGATTTTTAGTGGAGGTGGTAAGCCCCCAGTAATTTCCTCATTCATTAATTATACAGCTTTTCTTCTGTGTGATGGAGCACCACTGCTTATTGTTATATTCAATAAAAGTGTAATAATTTCATCTGACATTAGCAGGTGTGGTCTTATTTTCAGTTAAGGGGCCCACCTCCACTACAATGCTGCAGAAAACCCTGCAGATACACAAGTTTTCATTTAGCAACAACTCGGAAAAATGTATGAAAATAAAACAACACAGCACAAGCTAATGATTTTTTCTCTTTTTAAAGGCACTGAAGTATGCATGCTCAGAAGACATTGGTTTAGAAAGTGAAGAAACCGACAACAAAACAACATCCAAGCTTAAGAAGACAAGAAGAAGACCTCATCATGACTCCCACGGTCTGCAGAAAACTCCTTTACCTTGTTCTCTTTGTTGCCATCTTTACATAGAGCCTCCTCCTCTGCCACTGTCTGACGCAGCATGCCAAGACAGGGGGAGAGGGAGAGCAGGAGAGATGGTAGCAGAAAAGTAAAGTGTTAAAGTTGAAGGAAAGAGCACGAAGGGCAGAGAGGAGGAGAGTAAATGAACGAGGAGGACAGGTGTGACCGTAAGAGGAGACGAAAGCAGGATATGATGGACAGGGAAAGAAGGCGAATGAAAGGTAAGACCAATAAGAGAGGAGACAGTGAAGGAGAAATTAACTGGCAAATTTAAAGTCAAAAGCAGGAAGAAAAGGAAACGAGGAGCATTTTAAATGGCAACATTCAAACACAGTTCAGTTTGTTGCAAAATAACTATCTAAATTGGAGCAGAAGTGTAGCAAAAGTCACGTAAAAAGACGGCCAATTGGGAGGCCTGCTGAGTTGTAACTGATGACTCGTCTGTATTTACAGCTCATGGAACAAAATACTTCTCCGAATAAATCACATTTACAGATCTGATCTCAGTTATACGTCTCTCCACAAACATTTGCAAGTAGTTTTGCTACAATAATGGTCCCATACTCAAAACTTTTTTTTTAGTAATCAATGATACTAGCCTGAATCAAGGGTAATTGTCCTGCAGTATGTAATGATGTTGACAATTGGATTGGAGAAAGTAATACAACATGAGTTCTGTATTGAGAATGAATCCTTTTTGGTTCAATGAGCCTTAGGAAACAGTGATTCATGAGGCCAACTCTGCCCATGGATTGAACATCAAATACTTGTAATCACTATACTGGATAAATAAAACATGTTCTAACCAGGAAATGTCTCAGTTGTTTTCCTTAAAAACACATTGTAAAGGTTCACACAGCGTACGGGTTTACTCACTGCTAGCTGTGCCGAGTTCGGACTAGGCGGTCGTGCTGTCGATCCATCCTCATTGGCTGCTGTGCCGTCTTTAAAAGTCTTCTTACTGGACAGCATCTTGGCCTGCTGGGCCTTCGCTGCCTGAGTGTTCACTGCTTGGAGAAGCTGAAATCACAAACACAGCCAGTGTCAGTTGAGCTGCACTAATCAGTGGTTTTGATATTAAAGTCCCCATGAAATGAAAAATACATTCTCCCAGTTTTAATCGTGTGTTAATTGTTGATTTACCTCTTTCAAATTCATCCAATCAAATGAGACTTTGGGCGACTAGTAGGGCTGGGACCATTCGATACTATCATGATACTTGGATGCCGATTTGATATGTATTGCTATTTTTGACGTTATCACAGCTAAACTCTAAGCCCGCTCACTTTTTAATCGGTCCACTCAAATGCAAATGATTTGATTTAAATCCCTCTTGTAACTGTACACTGCTCAAATATTCTGTTTCACTGTGAGATACGTCACAGTACAGCAGTTAGGGATGCTCTAACTTCCGTTTCATGGGAACTTTTAACACTCATATGACATGTACACTGAAATACAGAAGTTACCAAAAACGTCAGTACCTTGGTGATGGTGCCCACAGCTTTGGTGCGTCCTTCCCTGAACACCAGTTTGTGGTCACAGTGTAGGTACTCGGGGGTCTTAATGAAGCGGAAGTGGACTGCTGCCTTGTCCCCTGTCCGCAGACAGTCTTTGTTCATGGTCAGGATGGTGGCTGTCTGCCTGATGCTGCCACAGTGGACTAATTGGATGGAGAGAGACAGAGCGTGACCCAGTTAGTCTTGGTAGCAATGTTTCAGGGTGACCATGTAGTTTTTGGATAAAGCCAGACCTCATGCACCCAAAATGTACTAAAGATCAAACCAAAGACATATAGAAGCTCCATAGACTGGTGCATATTAGTGTTACAGGGATTTGACTGAAACTCACCCATGGCCTGGTATCTCGGTGATATCGTGGTGGGGTGGTGTAACACCAGAATCTCAGCCTCAAACTCCCAGGTGGCCTGTGGCATCAACTTCGGGGAAACCATCACCATGCCTTTCCTTATCGATGAACGTTTGATCTGAGACATGAAGAGAACCCCGCAGGAACAAAAGTGAAAAATGAAAGTGGAGAAGTGATGCAGCCAAACCAGAATTAGCGAGAGAACACTTCCTAAACCCACATGTTGGGATTTGCATGTGTTATAAGACTGATTATAAAACTAGGAAACTAATTCATATGCGTATTACATCCAAAAGTTTCAGAATAAATATCCTTTCCACGAGAATTTAGAAACTTTGTGTCAGGTTGTCTATTTGCTGTTTTTGCAATAAGTAATAAAAAGCATTCAAATGTTCTATGATAGCAGTAATTCAAACCTTTTTGAGGGCAAAGGATGCTGTCTGTCCACCGCGGACCTCTTTGACAGGCATCCTCTTTCGGTGGATGGATTTGACTGCGATGGGGATGAATGTGCCCAGTGGGTCTGGGCCTAAGAGCAGCGTGTCGTTGAGTCGTATCATTCCACGTAACGTAGTCCCTGAAACTACTGTGCCCACTCCCTGCCAAGAAAAAAATAAATAAAAATCAACAATCACATACATGTATAGAGACAGTCTTCATCAGTCTCCATTAGTGTGAAGCCTTGAGTGCAGAGTTCTCTACAGATTCTTTCTGTACATTGAGGATTTACTACTTAAGGGTGTAAATGTAAACAAGCTGTGAAACTTCACACCTCATCATGAATTTTCACACAACAACCACAATCTGCTTTTCATACTCAGAAAGTAGTATCCTGTTTTCACCACTGTGCTTGTTTTTATATCCTGCTCTGCAGTGGCCTGTACTACCAAAGCAGGATTTGGGGTAAGCGAGGTAACTTCAGGGTTAACCCTTCAGGGTTTTCAGTCTTACGACGGTGATTCACTTCCTATCGGGGTAGATCGCCAGGTTAGCTTACTGTATGCTCAACATCTAACCTTCTCCGGAGCAGGTTATGTTCAAGATAACAGATCAACTCGTGTAAAAGACGAAGAAATCATGAACCGGACTAAAAGCTGCGTGTTTTATTTCTTACCGGTACTGAGTATGTGTCGTCTATTTGGAACTCAGCAGGCTCATCGTTGTTAAAGTTCGTTCTGGAAGAGAGGAGGTTGAGGAACATCTTCAGCAGTTCCATGTTCTCCCCCGTCACATTTGAGATTTGAAAAATTGGACACATCCTGCAGAGAGAGGGGGGAGTCAGGGGAGTTAAAAATGACCCTCTAACACAGTAATTACAAGACAAATACTAAGGGTGGGATGACAGGTTCCCTGTAGGAATTGTTAAACCAGCACATGAATATTTGAACAAATTTTAGATTTTAAAGGGAAAGTTCTTCACTTTTAATGTGGATGTCCAATCAGTGTTGCTGGTAGTCATTTGAAGCAATAAATTCCTCAGTGTGTGTTATATTGACCGAGAAAGCTAATATATTTTAAAATTGTGTATAATAACTGTATCACGTTTGAAATGAGCTTGGAAGAGCTGGTTTCGGAAATTCACAAATGGAATGAGCTGCAAAAAAAATAAACTAAAATTGAAATTTTCCTACTTTATTTACTTGTACCTTTATGTTAGACACTGCTAAACAGTATTTCATTGTTCTAAGCACAATGACAATATAGATCTATTCTATTCTTCTATTACAGTAATATGATACTAATGTCAGTTGTGTATTTGATTCTGTTGTTATTTCCTCTGTCTGTCCGTACTTGAACTACCTGTTTAAATAAAGGATTAAATAAAGCACTTTCTTTGTTGCTTTCTGTCACGTCATCTTCCTGCAGTCTGATTTTCATTCCTCTCCATCTTTGGACAATTTATTTCTGTCTTGGCATCCCTCTGCCGTCCATGTCTTTGCTCTTACCTCTCAGAGCTGAAGTTGGAGGCTGTGACGATGACATCATCCGTGTTCTGGACCAGCACGGGGATTTTCCTGCAGCCTGGTGACTTTAATAACCTCTGCAATAATTTTAGCGTCTCTGCACAAAGACAAATCCCCACAAAATACATCACATGAGTAATTCTCAGAACAAAAACAACGGCTGTCACAGCGTCTGGGAACACAACCGAACAGACGGCAAAAATATTGAATAGTAAAATGCTTCACAAGGAGATGGATTTCATGAGTGCAAACCGGAGAAAGGGGTAGGTCTTTATTAGAGATAAAAGAACTAACTTCCCAATTATAAAGAATATTGAATCATATTTTAATAAGAAGACTCCCGTTTTCTAAACTGCTCCCATTTGCTTCGTTAATTTGCTCTTTATGTAAACTCAACTCTTCCTCTGTTTGTTTCACATTAAAACCTTTCCAGCGGTTTAACCTTCCCGGAGAGGCTTTTATTGTGAGTTAGCGTTGAGTTTCCTACACACTACCTTAATACCATTAATGCTAGTGTTGTCATAACATCGAAGCAACTCATAGGAAATAGCCTACGGCTCTTGTGGTGCCTTCAAATGTGGTCGTGTTTACCGTGTTCACGAGGAGAGTCCATATGAACGGCCACCTCTTGTCGCATTCACGACCTCGCAAGTGGAAAGTTTCTGAAAGCTTCCAGTTATGACTTGTTTGTTGTTCCTTCAACAATAACTTATCTTACTTTGTCAGAAGTTGTGAAGAGATTCAATGCTAGTTATTAAAGATATACAACTTATTTTGTGATCTAAGACTAATAGGTCTACGAGTTAAATAAGCATTACAGTGGTATCTCTCTTTACCTTGCAGGATGTTGGCTGGACACATGTCTATCTTGGTAACCACTACGAACACCGGCACATTCAGGGCCAGAGCCAGACCCAGATGCTCTTTGGTCATGCCAACGATGCCGGCGTTACTGCCAACCTGAGACAAGAGAGAGGAGGAACAAGGAAACAGAAGAGGGTTGTCTTTAATAATCTATTGTAGGTTGCCTAGGACATCTGAACAGGAATTGAAAATGAATTAACAACCGGAGGTGGGTAGAAAAGTACAAAAGAAAAGAAATTACTAAAGTAGTAGTAAAAGTATTCATAACTACTTGAGTAAGAATGCAAAAGTATTCACTGAAAAAATTACTTGAGTAGTGAGTAACTTAAATAAAATAAATAAAAAATAAACACCGGCCCAATACTCTTCTCAACATGGGAGTGGGCAAATATGCTGCTTTATGCAAATGTATGTATATATTTATTATTGGATATCAATTAACAACACAAAACAATGAAAAATATCGTCCAGAAACCCTCACAATCACAAGTTGCATTAATGCATTAATGAAATTAGTGGCGTTAAAACAAATTTGCGTTAACACGTTATCATGTTAACTTTGACAGCCCTAGCATAAATTAATAAATAAAAGAAGCGTGATGAATGCATCCAAATGTAACAAAGAAAAAGTAATGATTTTTCTAAAAATGTACTTAAGTGTAAAAAGTATGCTGCATTAAAACTACTCTGACAAGTACAATTCACTTGAGTACATGTAACAGAGTAAATCTTTACTACCCACTCCTGCAAATGACCAAGGATTAAACAACCAAGGCAAGCATCACACAAACACACACATTTTCCCAACCCTCTCTCACCATGAGCATGCAGAAATCAGGCAGGTGTCCCGTCATGCCGAAGACGGTAGTCTTGAGGTATTTCTCGTGGCCAGCCAGGTCAATAAAGGTGATGACTTTGGAGGATTTCTCACAGATCTTGGTCCAGTCGAGGCCGCCGCCATGGCTGTCTGGCTTGTTCACCACCTAACAGCGGAAGCAGACACAGACAATAGAAGATGTCTTACACAGTATGTGAAAGAAATGAATTGTCAAAATAAAGAAAGACCTTCTTTACATTTCACCATAAACATGTCTATACTGTGAGAGGCTCTACTTACATCTATGTTTTGGTCTCATGCAGCCAGGCAACTGAGCACAGTCTGATGATGCCTCTTTTGTTGCCATCGTATCACATCTCACAATTACTATCACATTTTGAGGAATCAACGAAGCTAGCTTATTAAGTAGTAATGACATTAAATAATAATAACATGGCCTCTCTCCAAGCACTGCTTTTGATATAATATGGTAATTAGTCCAAACATCTTTAATTAAAGCAGTAGAGAACTGGAAAACGTAGGATAGGGGGCTTCATTTTGCACTTGCCACGGCCATCCATTGCTCATACAGTAAAGTCCAGAGCACCGGCAGAAGCTCACCTGTCCCTCCTGGTCAAAACCCAGGATATCATTGCCGACGCTGCTCGTCCTGCCGCTCTCCATTTCATGTTTGTGTCTAAAGAGCTTCTGACGAGCAAAGCCTCTGCCGTTGTCCAGCTCACCATGGGTCAAAACCCCCAGCAGAGTGCTCTTCCCCGCGTCCACATTCCCTACCACCGCCACTCTGGAAACAAGAGGAAGGAGAATGTGAGGAGAGAGAACAGTACAGAGAAATATACGTTGTTCTGTTAGTGGTATAGTGAAGTCTGTACACATCGTCTCTCTCTGTAAATACTTTAATTAAGCATGTACCATGTTTATTTTCTATCTAATGAATCTGTCTGTTCTTGTATTTTTGTTATTTTATTTCATGAGGCTGTTGCTGTAAATGAACATGTATCCTCAATACATGACTCAATATAAATACAGTAGGGCTGCCCCCTCTTAGTCGATAGCAGTGTCAATTTTGGCAGTTATTTTAGATTTAGTTTTAGTCTTAAAACAAAAATATAGAATATAATATATAATGCAGCAAAGACAGTCACTTAGGGCTAATGGGGTGCTAAATTATAAACTAAAATATGACTTATTTATTTTCCTTTGCCAGAACCATTTCTCTTAATTTTACCTGACTTCCAGGAAATCCTGCTCGCCCACACGCCGCCGAATGAGGTAGTCCCGAATCTTTCCGCCAGCGTCTGTCCTCTCTCTGAGCAAGATCAGGTCAGCCTCGATCTGTTCACATAGCGACCGCACCGTGGCGACCGACGCATCCATGTCCTTCTCATCCAGACCGTAGTCACCCCCGTCTGAACAGAGAGGAGAGAGGAGAAAGAGGGAAAAGAGAGTTACTCTGATGCAGAAGAGAGAATGATCTGCTATTTAACGTATGCTTGTATCAAGAGCGCCTTACAGAACCTGCAACGTTTTTGGTGGAAGTGCTTTTAAAGTTTTTGCACACTCATCTTGCTGTGAGCTACAAGATTATTTTATAGGCATGCAAGATATTAAAAACAAGATAAAGGACTCTTCACTATTTATATTATTGTGCACTATGTAAGAAATTATTGTTCACTCTAAATGAAGTCTCTCCTGAAATACAGGTTTTAAACAACAATAAAACAACAATGAGCATGTACTTTCCAAGCATGTCTGGAAAATGTCTGGGCTTTGTAAGCTGCACCCTGGGGATGTTTGTAACTTGCGTTATGACAGGATGGTGACAAGGAGGACAAATTCCATGCTGGAGGCTGACTTTTGTAGAAGAAAGAGTAAACTAGGCCTTCAGCCTTGGCGGAGGTAATAAATAGGTGGTTTAAGGGTGAGGTAGGAGTGGGTGTAGTGTGGAGATGAGAAAACATTTTACTGTGGCCAAATTGACTGGATCACAACCAAGAGTGTCATAGGTTACTACATAGAGATATATATCTTTATGTAAATGTAAATTTCCAAAGAAAACCCACAAATACACTACAATAGGTGTCTTTTTCAGTGAAAGAAAGTTATGTTAGGCCTACAGTCACTACCAGTTACTTTATGGCTAAAGTAGCTCACTGCTGCTTCTCTCAATATAAACACCCTCCTCCCACTAACTGGACACAAAACCTGGTTGTAGCAGACTGAGATAAAGAACCAGTTAGGTCAGCAGGCCAGACAGCTATCTGCTCCTCCAGCAGTCAGACAGACATGAACTGGTGAACTAGTGACTGTCCCTGTGCTGACTAGGGGGAAAATGACACCCTTTCACACATGCACTTTGACCCACCAATATGGCCACATGGGTCACACTTGTTGCTGTAACAGGCAGAAAATAGCTCCAACAAAAGCCCTGGTGGGTGTGTGATAGGCAGAGGGGTTCAGAATGAAGACTAAATGGAAAACAAATGGGGTTAGCTGCCTGCGAGGACACACAGCTGACAGAAGTGATGGCTCTGCTACTACACACTGGTGGCCTGGCTTTTTTCCCTAAATGACTGTACACATGCCACGGGTTGTTCAAGGGTAACACACTTTACTTTATCTTCTGAATCTACCACTGGAAGCGTTTATCTTTGACCTGCGTAACCCATGCATTTCCCTCCATCGTACTGTATGGAAGACAACATAACTACATGCAGAAATGTGTCAGCTCATTGCTCCGGTCAAGACATACAGCACATACCTTACAGAACATAACTTTATGAATCTACACACTCTTTAAGTGAGCAAACAAAAGATCCATCAAGAATCACTTTAAACCCAACTTGTAATATAACACGCTCATTTAAAGGAACAGTGTGCAACATTTTGGGGGGATTTATTAGCAGAAATGTAATATAATATTGATAACTATGTTTTCATTAGTGTATAATCACCTGAAACTATTAATCGTTGTGTTTTCGTTAGCTTAGAATGAGTCCTTCATATCTAAACAAGGAACAGGTCCTCTTCACGGAGTCCTATTGCTCTGCCATGTTTCTACAGTAGCCCAGAACGGACAAATCAAACACTGGCGAGTTCACGACTTGTGACGTGTTTGTTGACGTTGTCAGAAATGGCGGAGGCCATGGAAGTTTTTGGCGCATAATAAGTGAATATATTGTAATTTTAGTTGTTTATTGTTTTTCTTCGTAATTGTATCATATGTCTGAGGAAAATGTTGATATTCCCAACAGACTCATCTTTCTCCTCTGTCATTATTCCTTTGCATTTCCTGCATTATGTTACCAACTTGGTAGCTTGCTAAATAGTTATCCTCTGTGGCTTCTAGACACCGACAGTAACGTTAATATTCCCGTCGCTTAGCAGCGGTGTTCTCACCACTTAACCACTTGAACGCCAAGCAAATTGTGTACACGACTTCCCATGTTGTTGTAAACACAAGCTCACAAATTTAATTTGAAGGCACCTTTAGATGCCATTCTATTAGAATTATGTACCGCTCGGTGGACTCAAGTGTTTGCTCAGTTGAAGAGTTCATCCTCAAGTTGCTCACAAAGTTAGTTAGCCTTACCTGAGCCCATCCCAACCACATAGATTGTCTCTCCGCAGCCCTCATCTATCTGCTCCCTCAGATGCCGTAGTAATGAATCGTACTGTTGAGCTGTTGGACTCACTAGGACCAGCTGAAAAGTGAGGGACAGCAGAAGAAGGAGACAGGTCAAACATGAGTAAACAAAGAGTCAAACAAGTCTTGTATGGGTGTCTTGAAGTCACAACTTCAACAAGTAATCACAAAGCTAGCATTTGTTTAAAGACTATGTGCTCTGCAAATCACTAACTAAAGTATGCTGCTTCTTTTAAACCAATATACAAAATGACTGCAAAGTTTGCACATACAGTAGATATAGCCCATGGCTGGGTAACCTGCCAGCTGTATGCAGTTAAGATAAGATAAGATACGATAAGATGAACCTTTATTAATCCCCGGAGGGAAATTCAGGTGTTAAAGCAGCAACATCAGCAAACAGAGTGAAACACAGAAGAGGTAAAGGTATACAAAAATTATCAAAACAATAATAGAGATAACAAAGATACAGAGTGAATGGGTGAACATAGTGTGTACAGTCTGTCAATAAATAAATGTAATATGTACATATGTGCAGTCTATAAAGTGGTATATAGGATGTATAGTGTAAAGTGCGCCAGTGGTTAGAGTCCAAGATGGTTGCAGATATAGTGCGTGTTTAAAGTTCTTAAAGTCCTCATAGTTTTCATATGGGGGTCAGCCTTGGTTGTGGAGCCTGATGGCTACCAGCATGAAGGACTGACCCAGGCGCTTTGTGTTGTGCCGAGGGGGGATGATGAGTCTGTGGCTGAAGGTGCTCCTCAACTTGACAGTAAACACATGTAGTGCATCATACTTTTACCTTCCGGCAGGAGATATAGAATCCCACGGTGCAGATTGAACCGTTACAAACATTCATTCTTGCCGATGTCTATTAAACTCCTCAACAACTCGTAACATAAAGCTATCATAATGACAGTGCAATATGTTAAATTGGGACAGTGCAATATGTTGCATCTATGTAATATTGGGCTATTGTCTGTGCAATATGGGCAAGACGGTAGACGGTGCAGTGCACTACCTGGGTGCAATACCTGCCATGGTGTGTGAGATAGTATGTGCCATTCATTATATACGTGGACTGTGTATGTGTTGTAACATCTGTTTCTGTCAAACTGTTTCCCCGTCTTGTGTAGAATCGTTTATTATTGTTGTTGTTTGGATTGTTTTCATTTAGTGTTAGTAACTGCAGTTGGAAAAATGTCCCCACGGGGACAATAAAAGTATATCTTAATCTTATCATACGTGTCACTTTTCTGGTGTTTTTGCAGCAGCCAGCACATAATGGGCAGCTTTCACATGCAAACATGGATGACGTCATGTTACTGCACAGCATTCCTTTACCGAATCAAAACAAACACCTTTAAACACCTTTAAACACCTTTAAAACTCAACGTTACTAGGTTACAGTTTACAGTTTACAGTACAGTGAGGCCTCACCTTGCTGCTTAAATCTAGATGATCCGCGGACTCTCCGTTGGTCCCGTCGCCGTCCTCGAAGCCCTCTGATCCGGATGGATCATCCGCACATCCCCCCCGGTCCGGAGCGAACATACAAGCCGGCACTATGGACTCTGTTGCGGGTATTGAACCCGGACAGGTCGTTGCTTCTGTCGCCGCTAACGACGCCATGTCTAGAGAGAGAATAGAGGAGAGGAGAGGATGCAAAACACTGCAGATAGAAACAAACAAACTCTCCTTCGCTGAGCTCCACTAGCTACTACTACTACTGCATTACTCTGCTGTTAGCCACAAGCTAGCTAACTGTTAGCCACTAGATAGCTGACAGTTAGCCATTAGCTAGCTAACTGTTAGCCACTAGATAGCTAACTGTTAGCCACTAGCTAGCTAACTGTTAGCCACTAGCTAGCTAACTGTTAGCCACTAGCTAGCTAACTGTTAGCCACTAGCTAGCTAACTGTTAGCCACTAGTTAGCTAACTGTTAGCCACTAGATAGCTGACAGTTAGCCACTAGCTAACTAACTGTTAGCCATTAGCTAGCTAATTGTTAGCCACTAGATAGCTGACAGTTAGCCACTAGATAGGTAGTATCTAACCTAACTGTTATCCATTAGCATGCCAACTGTTATCCATTAGCATGCTAACGGTTAGCCACTAGCTAGTGGCTAACTGTTATTCATTAGCATGCCAACTGTTATCCATTAGCATGCTAACTGTTAGCCATTAGCATGCTAACAGTTAGCTATTAGTACAGCCACCTAGCTTTAGCTTCATGCTACCAAACATCACACTTGCTCTTATAATATTTAACTCTCTTAAAATGGGGAATAAATAATAATAATTAATAAATACAGTGGTAGATGTCAGCTACATTTACAGACTGTTCCACATCATAAATGTTAATGTTGAGTTGGATAATTAAATGAAATAAGAAAGGAAGACGTACCAGGAGATGCTAACTAGCTCAGAGGCTAACTGAGTTGTTTATTCGGTTAGCTTCGGTTTCTCTTGATACTGAGTGTAAAGACACGCCCCTTTTTAGAATGGACACAGCGGATTGGCTTACAGTACTCAAAGACACGCCCACTTTAATGACGTATATTATACATCAGCGTGGCTGAAACGAAACCCTGACCTACTTTCACACACACACACATACATAAACACACACGCACACTTAGTATGACATAATAATAATAAATTATTTAAAATGAGGGTTTTTCTGAATAAATGTAGGTGTGGCCAATAAATGAAAATAAACAATTTATTGTAATCAATTTACAGTATGCTACTGTATTTTTTATTATTATTTTTATTCATTTATTTGCTATATATATATATTTATAAAACTGCAGAAAATCCAGTCAATGAAAAAAAAACAAGAAATGTGTGAGGAGA